>JAMPIV010009943.1:0-155000 GCA_024509875.1 Oreohelix idahoensis | reverse complement strand
GCTATGAATGAATACAAACGTTCACCGAGTGCCAGAACCCTACAGATCCTGAGGGCTACGAGAAGCAAAGTTCAACAAACTGCTCGACGCTGTGCAAATGACTACTGGCTCCAGCTCAGTGAGAGCATCCAGATCGCAGCGCAAACAGGCAACATTAGACAAATGTATGACGGTATAAAGAAGGCACTTGGCCCCGATAAAAGTAAGACGGCACCGCTAAAAACCATCAGCGGAGAGAAGCTAACCGATAAGGGTAAGCAGATGGAGAGGTGGGTTGAGCACTACTCTGAGCTTTACGCTAGAGACAATACCGTTACGCCTGCAGCCCTTGATGCTGTCAAAAGTCTGCCAACTATGGAGGAACTGGATGCCGAACCAACATTAGAGGAACTCAGTAAGGCCATTGATAGCTTGGCCTCTGGCAAAGCACCAGGCAGTGATGGGATTCCTCCTGATTTAATCAAATGCTGTAAGAGCACGCTATTACATCCCCTGCATAGGATGCTGTGCCAGTGCTGGGAAGAGACAACTATTCCTCAAGACATGCGAGATGCCAAGATTGTAACACTGTATAAAAATAAAGGAGACAGAAGTGATTGCAATAACTACAGAGGCATCTCTCTTCTTAGTATTGTTGGTAAGGTTTTTGCCAAAGTCATCTTAATGCGACTACACAAGTTAGCTGAGCGCATATATCCAGAGGCACAGTGTGGATTCCGAGCTGGCAGATCAACAACAGACATGATCTTCTCTCTCCGCCAGCTTCAGGAAAAATCAAGAGAGCAGAAAAGACCATTATATATCGCCTTTATAGACCTCACAAAAGCATTCGACCTGGTTAGTAGGGATGGACTCTTTAAAATCCTCCTGAAAATAGGCTGCCCTTCTAAAATACTGGAAATGATAAAGTCATTCCATGACGACATGAAGGGAACAGTCCAATATGCTGGAAGCACGTCACAGCCCTTTGATATACGAAGTGGCGTTAAACAAGGCTGTGTTCTGGCTCCGACCCTCTTTAGAATCTTCTTTGCCTTACTCTTGAAACATGCATTCAGAGATGCAACTGAAGGAATATGCCTTCACACTAGGCCAGATGGCCGTCTGTTTAATCTTTCAAGGCTGAAGGCAAAAACAAAAATCAGAAGGGTCACTATAAGAGACTTGTTGTTCGCTGATGATGCTGCAGTCGTCACTCAAAGCCAACAGGAGCTTCAGAGCTTGATGAATCGCTTCACTAATGCATGCAAGGACTTTGGTCTCACAATAAGTCTAAAGAAAACGAATGTGCTGAGTCAGGATGTGGGTGCTGCACCAGTTATCACTATCGATAACTATGAATTGGCAGTGGTGCACCACTTCACATACCTAGGGTCTACCATCAATGACAAACTCTCACTGGATACAGAAATCGACAGCCGCATTGGCAAAGCTGCAGCTACCTTTGCCCGCCTCACATCGCGTGTTTGGGGAAACTCTAAACTCACAATGAAGACCAAAGCTGCGGTATATAATGCCTGCGTCACCAGCACACTCCTATATGGCAGCGAGACCTGGACGACCTATGCTAAGCAAGAAAGAAGGCTCAATACCTTCCATTTGCGGTGTCTACGCCGCATCCTCGGCATCTCGTGGAAAGGTAAAGTGACAAATGTCGAGGTGTTGTCACGTGCTGGCCTTCAAAGTATGTATACGCTGCTTAGACAGCGCAGACTTCGCTGGCTTGGCCATGTTCGCCACATGGAAGATGGTCGCATCCCAAAAGATATCTTCTACGGACAATTAGCAGATGGCAAGAGAACAGTTGGGCGACCACAGCTGAGGTTCAAAGATGTGTGCAAGAAAGATATGAGGGCACTGGACATGGATCCAGCAACATGGGAGGATGAAGCTGCCGATCGCACTAAGTGGCGATGCTATTTACGGCACCACCTCAGATTGGGCGAAGAGAGGCTCACACAAGAAGCAGAGGTGAGGAGAAAACGTCGAAAGGAGCACCAGGAAAATAAGCAGCTGAGGGCTGCCACCTCAGGAGCGCATTCCCATAGTCAGTTATGACTGAAGGGGCTATTATTATATTATTATTAGAGGATGTTAATTTTCACACTCTTAGTGCATCGCAAAAACTCAGGAAACTACGTTTCCCAGATGAAAGGTTTTACGGTGGCCCTGTCGGCGTTTGCCAGTCGACAACAGAGGCTTAAACCGTGAAACGGGATTGTCCGTAGATTTTCCCCGTTTCTGGAGATCAAAGCGTTTATCTCTCCCTAAATGTACGAACATCACAAAGTCCCTCGGGAAATATTTCTACCCGTGCGGCTACTTCAAAAAGATGTCCGTTGTTTCCACGTGCATCTGTCTGATATCTGATGATTGACAGATCAGCTTGCGTGGGAAACTCAGGTAAACAACACCATGTTCGTTCCCTGTTTAGACTGGCAGGACGCGGAAGTTGGTAATATGTCTGTTTGTTTACGTCTCAAGGAAAGAGGTGTCTATTAAAAGTGAGAAATGCAGTCTGTCAAATACTTGACTTTGCTAACGAATATTAGAAAGCCACTAGGTCACGAAAGGCTGTCGGACACTGTAGGCTATATTTCCATTATACGTCACAGTTGTATATGCCCTCTTTTATGTTTTGAGCGAATTCCTTTATTTTTCGCATACCGTACTTTATTTTAATGCGACTTTCTTTATGTTTCATGGGAATTCCGAATTCCGGTAAGCTTTGTACGACTTCAATTATGTCTCGAGCAACTCCGTGTCATTTCGTTTGACCTTCTTATATCGCACTGCGTTGTAGTTATTATAATCCATTTGGCAGATATTTCCACCTTTCCTTCTGTGACAGCGCCATCTCGAGATCTGTCGTTCTCGGCGCTGGCCCCATCTGGTCAGCCATATTGTCTCTGTGGTTTAGTGCCTGTTCACCCCGTTATCTTCAAGCAGATTTATTACAAGGCCATAATAAAGCCTACATATTAGTTGTGTTTTTGCTCTAGAAATACTTGTGTAAATCGGTGTTTTCATGCATTCTAGAGCAATAATCGCGTGTGGCGCAGATTAATGCGCGTAGCGCGCAGTAAGTTGAGTGGTTAGGCCAGGGCTTATAAAAGGGGTAGCAAGCGGCGAAACTGGTCGATTTTTGAGAGAGCCGCCCAGGAGAGAACAGACGAGCTTAGACAGAGCCAAGCTGTAAATGCCTTGAGCACACAGTCTATGAACACTGACTGGGTGTTTGTTTGATTGTTTGTTTGGTGTTCGGTTCTGTTCGGTAGAATTAAATGTTGATCTGCATAAGGCTTTGGGTTGCTTGAATTGTTAAGTCTGCTGCTGAGAGGGTTGCAAGCAACCAATAATTGCAACCCCTGTCAAACGATCCTTTATAAATTTTCTTAGTGCACGGGTCTTGGGTGTGAGGTACATCTAGCCCCTGTCACAAGTGGCGTCGTCGGCAGGATTGACAGACAGCACGCAGTGAAGCAACTCTTCAGCAATCAGAGCAGCAACAGCCGAAACAGTAGAACACCCAGTTCAGTGCAAGGCGAGGGACGGGATCATCCAGTTTGTCAAGATTTCTAGTCAACTCTACTAGCAACAAGATGGCGGCACGCAACACACGTGCTGCTAGTAGAACTGATAACGAAGATGTGGCTGAGGTGGATGACCCTGTAGTAGGGCTGGATCGTCAACCAGAACGAGTACAGTACATCGTGGTACCTACTCACAAGAGAGTGCGGTGCTTTGGGGAGCGCACGGGTCCTACGGCCGAGGAATATGTCAGAGAGGTGAGAGCTGCCTGGAGAGTAGGGATGATGAGTAAAGAGGACCAGGCAGATGTTATCCTTGACAGTGTGACCCCAAGTGTCCGCAGGGAGCTGAGGATTCAGGCTGATGACGGTGACCCAGAAGCAATGCTACATTCCATTCTTAGGGTGTATGGGGAGCGTCGGAGCATCCCAGAAGTAATGGCCGCGTTCTACTCTACCCGGCAAGGTGCAATGGAGTCTCTTTGGGAATTCTCCCATCGCATTCACGAGGTGTTTGAAAGTGTTGTAAGGGCACAAAAGCAGAACAACGTCACTCCTTTGGCGCCATCCTTTCTTCGCGACCAGTTTGCTGCTTGTCTGAGAGATGACCTACTAAGAAAGCTTGCAAAGGAAATGATCTTTAAAGAGCCTACAGCATTGTTTAAGTCGGTGAGGGATTATGCCCTACGGTTTTTAGAGATTGAACACGCCCCTGGGGCTGGTGTTGCCAGCGTCGGAGTAGTAAATACCGTGACGGTACCCGATATACATGCATTAGGCGCAGAAGTAGAGCGGCTGAGAGCACAGGTGGCTCAATTACAGGCTAAAATTGATGCGATGTCTCAGGAGCAGGGGGGACGTACCAGGACAGTTCGCTGTTTTAGACGCAGAGGACTAAGGCCACGTACAGAATCGATATCCACAGGCATTAAACTAGACCCCTCTGCGGCTGGGAGTCAGGTTACAGAAGGGGAGCAGAATGACTCAAAGATAAAGATGGTTGGTGGTCGACCGGAGTGTGAGGTGCTTATTGCAGGGAAGAAAGTCAAAGGCGGCCAGGGATGTAAGGGTAGCAGGAGGCGACCCAGGGCACCGAGGAAGAGTAGGAAAATAAGATGCTTCAACTGTGGAGACCTTTCGAACCACATGGCAGCCAAGTGTCCCCAGGGCCCGCTTCCTAAGCGATGTTTCCATTGTAAGTCCCCGGACCATTTGATATCGGTTTGTCCATCAAAGAGCGCCCTCTCTAGGCGTACCAACACATCTAGATTGCCGTCACAGTGCAAGCCAAGAGATGGCCGTGGCAACTGTCACCATAAGGGCGCCAGGAAAAGTGGTCGACATTTAGAGGAGGAGACTCATCTAAAACTCGTTGAAGGACACGTTTCCAGGCTACGAGGGGCGCACGTAAGAGCAGAGCCACCGTTGCAGAGTTTTGCAGCAGTCCGGAAAGAGAGATGTGACAATCTGTCGTGTTCTACTCCACTACAGGTCGGAGAATTGGTGAAGAAGAGAATGCACAACGCTGAGAGATCCGAGATTCGTGATATGTGGTCAGAAGACGAGTACGTTGTAGTTCGTGCTCCCACAATGACAGGGGGTCCATATATCATCCAACGAACAGACAGAGCGAGTCCGAGCATTAGAGCCACCGGCAACGACCTGAGACGAAGTGAAGGAAAAGGTGATCCTCCAGATTTGGAGAATATGACTGAGGTGCCTGATTTAGTGTAGTTGTCGGGACGACAACAAAATCAGGCGGGGAATATGTGACAGCGCCATCTCGAGATTTGTCATTCTCGGCACTGGCCCCATCTGGTCAGCCATATTGTCTCTGTGGTTTAGTGCCTGTTCACCCCGTTATCTTCAAGCAGATTTATTACAAGGCCATAATAAAGCCTACATATTAGTTGTGTTTTTGCTCTAGAAATAGTTGTGTAAATCTGTGTTTTCATGCATTCTAGAGCAATAATCGCGTGTGGCGCAGATTAATGCGCGTAGCGCGCAGTAAGTTGAGTGGTTAGGCCAGGGCTTATAAAAGGGGTAGCAAGCGGCGAAACTGGTCGATTTTTGAGAGAGCCGCCCAGGAGAGAACAGACGAGCTTAGACAGAGCCAAGCTGTAAATGCCTTGAGCACGTGAGTTAATTTAAATTAGCATTAGTTTTCTAGGATTCTGAAATTATATCGATGTGGCTATTTTAATGTTTAATGAGATAAATAGGTAGATAGATAGATGTGAAAGTTTAAGAGCGATTATTTCATTCTTCAGAAAGGCAGATATAGTGTGAGGCTATTTCACTGGAATTTAGATAAGATTAACGATAGCAAGATAGCAGCCTCGTGGTGATAAAAAGCGACGCCAGCGAGTCGGAATAACACGCACCGCGTGGTAAATGTTACGCCAGGTGACACGCTGTGTATTTAGTTCCAGTTTGGTTTAAGTCGAGAATAATTATATTTTATTTCTTTAATGTAAAAGTATTGAGCGTATTTCACGATGATTGATTATTCTACTGTTTATCTTTAGTGGTTACTTTGAAGGGAGAATAGTCATTTAGATTTCTGGTGAGATGAGAGCCACTCCTTGGTTGCGTAAGGCAAGTTGAGACAGGTGTTTCTCTGTTTGCTCCTGGGGGAGCATGGAAACACCAATGCGGCTGGTGTCCACCACAAGTCAACAGAAGCATTTTTATGCTATTACAGTGGTTGTTTCTGTAATAATGTGTTTCATGTGATGAGTTCCCAATCTCATCAGGGGTCAAATATGACACGCTTGTGGCCAGGCGCACCAGTCGTCACTTACGACATGTTCAGAGTGCAGGGACGAGTATTGATGTGGGTCGGTTGAGAGGTAGTAGTTAATTCTCATTATTGAGATTATTTGTTGTACATGTATTGAAGAATATTATTTTATGTCCAGTTGATTATTATTGTTATGTGAGCATGGTTTGTGAGAGCACGTGGGCGTACTTGGAGATGTATATTTCTCTTCTCCGCTCCTGAGGGAGCATGGGGCCACCGGTGTGGTTTGTCTCAGCATGAAACGTTCAGATGCTCTTGCAGTAGTGGTTTCGGTAGCAACCTATGTTACCCGGTGCGATTGCCAGCCTCATGCACAACACCATACTAGTCGCATTGGACGACACGCATGAGTGTGTGAGATAGTTGATGATATCAGGTGGGCGCATGTTTTCTGTATGTGTCACGTAGACAGTGACTTAATTTATTTTTCCATCTCGTCTCAATGTTATTACTCTTTAATGTTCTGTTTTCCCAGACATTTTGTTTCTCTTTGCTTTGCTGCCTGTGTGGCCCAATTGTTTTCTCCTTCTCAAACCCCACCCGAGGTTGTTTACGTTCGAGCCTGCAGCGGTCAGCGAACGATAATGTTACGTCAGCACACCTGGCCTGATCAGAAGAACGTCTGTTACGCTTAAAGTGTTAGCCACGAGCGGCTAGTACCCTTTGAGGCCTGGGTAACGAGTGTGATCTGTTTCAGGGGGAGATAACAATCGCGGTCAGTCTCTGTGTTTGGCTTCGGAACGCAGTTAGAGCTCTCATAATATTATGCATTTCTCTACCTGGGGAACTTTCGCACGATTTCTGTTGTCTTTGATGTAGTCTCTAAGAGAAACTTTTGTCTTACCCGGTATTACGATTACGCCGATACATCTGTAGGGATACGCAGGCCAGGTGTCCGGGGGGAGCGTCCTTTGTGATCTACAAGAGTAGACAGGATTTAATAGACAAAGACATTCGTGAATTTCCTGGCCCGAGATAGACCATTATGGAAATAAGGCAAACATTAACATAGAACTAAATGTTTTTTGCCTATTTCTTGGCATTTTCTCGGGGTGAGTAAACAACTCTTATAACTATTATATGATATATTCATGTTACCTGAAACAACAACCCTTTGTCAACGCCATTTCCCTCTCACGGGAGTTAAGCTCACGCAATGCCACGAGCCAACGCTAAATCTGAAATCATCTAATGCAGTAGTAGTTTCCTACTCGCCTATTGGATTACCAGTCAGGGCATTGCGGCTTCCAAAATCTCAAAATCGCCCAGCATGCCTATAGCAGAATTCCATATCACCCGCCTTTTTTGTGCCTAAACGGGGCACTCAGCCAAGCCACAGTCAGCCAGCCAAAAACCGGATTTCATGCCAATTCTAGCGCCGGATAAGAGCGCCTTGGGATCAGTTGTCCTGAAGTGACCTAGTCCTATGGTTGATCTCTGGGTTATGTAGAACCTCGCACGTATGAGCAGCCATCCATGGACAGAGTTCCAGCCCCACTCGCGCCAGTAGGGGGAGTCACCAACGATAGCGCCTATACAGTGATTTTATTCAGGTTAATTCCATCACCGATGGAGGATATATACGAAAAAACCACTTACTGGAGCTTTTCCCTTGGTCCCCGAAAGCGGACAGGCTGTCGCTAAGTTCATTCAGTTGGTCTGCAGGAGATAAACAACGTCCTCCAGCCCACCTCGCGCCAGTAGGGGGGAGTCATCAATGATAGTACCAACAAGGACAGTTTTGTAGGCATAGTCCCTCACGAAGGATCTACAAGTAACACACTGTCCGGACTATTTCATCTGGTCCCCGAAAACGGACGGACTGCCACGCAGTTTATTCATTTTGATAAACAGAAGGTAAATAGAGTCTTCCAGCCCACCTCGCGCCAGTAGGGAGGAATCACCAATGATAGTACCAACAAGGACAGTTTTGTAGGCATAGTCCCTCACGAAGGATCTACAAGTAACACACTGTCCGGACTATTTCATATGGTCCCGAAAACGGACGGGCTGACACTCAGTTATTTCATCTCTCTGTGTTCTACAGGTTTTATGAATGGTGATCTGTGTGTGTGTTTGTTGGTGTATTTTTCATATTTGATGATTATTTGATTATTGATGTAATTTATGCTGTGTATGATGATATGCATTAATTTCATGCTTTTCTTCATTTAATAAAGTTTACACTTTTATTAATACGCTGTTCACGACCTTTCAATCCATATTTGTATTTTTAGCTCTTTACTATAATCTCTATGTATGATAAGAGAAAAGAGAGAGAGCAGGAGGTGCTTAGACAGACATAAGTGAGTTGAGGCTTGGAGAGAGAGATCATTTTGATAAATCTTCTTCCAGGTTGTCTCAAGTCCATCTCCTATTTACACCTTATCTAAAGTGTAATCTATAACTCTGTCAGTCCACTATCCCTTGTCGATTTCACTACAATTGTCCAACTCGACAAATACTCTACACTCTAACTCAACCACGACAGTATGGTAAGTGTTATTATCCATGCTATTGATGTTCACTTAGACATTGTTTTATTTATTGTTTTTCAGACAGTCTATGAACACTGACTGGGTGTTTGTTTGATTATTTGTTTGGTGTTCGGTTCTGTTCGGTAGAATTAAATGTTGATCTGCATAAGGCTTTGGGTTGCTTGAATTGTTAAGTCTGCTGCTGAGAGGGTTGCAAGCAACCAATAATTGCAACCCCTGTCAAACGATCCTTTATAAATTTTCTTAGTGCACGGGGCTTTGGGTGTGAGGTACACCTAGCCCCTGTCACACTTCCTTTATAGGGCAAAAGACTGGAGAGATAAAGAGTAAAGATGTTTTTATGTTTGCGTCAAATGTTATTCATTTATAGTGTGTAAGCAAATTTTATGACATTTTTCTAATTTCGTCTAAAATGTATGGTGGGAAATTATTATTTCAATATTCATTCCAAGCAAGTATCGGTATGGTGCGTGTAGTGCGGTATGATGCGTGTAGTGCGGTATGGTGCGTGTAGTGGGATCATAATTTAGGCAGTGAATAATAAATATAAGGTAAAGGTGGTTCCATTGCAGACACTGCCGTAGTGGAGTGAAGTGTAAGAGACTTCACTATACTAGGTCCAGCATCGAGAGGGGAGGTGACCAGTTCCCTTTCTCACTGCCTTTTCCTTCCCTATCTCACGAGCAAAGTCAGGTATCTATTTACAGCTGGGTAGACTGGACCATGTCGATACCGTGAATCGAACCCAGCACCTTTGCCGAGAGAGATCAGCGCTCTAACCACCCTTTCAATCTGACGCTCAATAAATATATAAATAAATAATATTGCATATAATTGTAGCTCTGAATTTTTGTTAATTATAATTGTTTAACTAAAAGAGGCACATCTCCAATCCAACCTGCAAGTCTGGAAGGAAGAGCTGGAGAAGAGAGGGATGGTCATAAGCAGCTCTAAAACAAAATCCATGGTGATATCACGAGAAGAAAGAAAACATCAGATTAAGCTGGGAGAACAGGTCCTGGAGCAGGTCGACCACTTTAAATATCTCGGAGCTATTATAGACCGAAAGGGAGGCATCAAAGAAGAGTTGGCCACTCGAAAAGCAGCAGCTGGGAGACTTTTTCACGCCATAAATCGAGGATTCCTCAGCAAGAGAGAGGTTGGTAAGAAAACGAAGATGGCTGTATACCGCTCCACCTATGTCCCAGTCTTGACATATGGATGCGAGTCATGGGCAATGACTACAAGCCATAAAAGCCAGATCCAAACCTCAGAAATGAGGTATCTGATGAAGGTGGTTGAAGTAACAAGAAGAGATATGGTCCGCAACCAGACGATACGCCAAGGCCTAAAATCCCACCCCCTGCAGACGCAAGTAGAACAGTCCCAACTAAGATGGTTTACCATGTCTGCAGAATGGGAGAAGATCGGCTACCACGACAAGCATGGGAAACAAAGAGCCAGTGATCCAGACCCCCAGGACGACCCAGAGTCCGCTGGGAGGACAACATTAGACAATCTTTGAAGGACCAAGGACTAGAATGGAACCAGGCCAGGAGGAAGACAGCCGATAGGATAGTCTGGCGCTCTCTCTTCCAAACCTCTACACCTCACGGTAGAAGGGGAACGACTAAGTAAGTAAGTAAGTAAGTTTAACTAAAAAAAAAAATTTGAAAGAAAGATCTTGGTTGTTATATCACAATGTGTATACATACAGACTTTCCGTTAAGAAAAAGACATGAAATAAGCTTCATTTAATTATTTACAGGTATCATACTGAGACGAAATGTCAAGAGTGGCTGAAGTTAAATCTTAGTATACGTGTTCAAAACCCACATTTTTACGAGATAATTTTAGGTAGTACTTTTGAGACATGGCAACCGTTACTCGTTTTACAAGAACTAATTTATTTATAATGATAACAAACAGTGTTATATATTAAAATGTGAAGCGATAAAAGCGCTATGACAGGCACTTAGTTGAATTGGTCTGTGATTTTAAACGTGTTAATTAGGTTGTCAACTACCAATTAATGCTGTGGATTTAATAATGACAATACTTTAAGACTTGGCTCGCTCCGCTAGGAGACGACCACAACATGAAATGGTTGACACAGAAAGATAACACTTTCTATAGGAATTCCCTTTTTAATAGACACTGCACACAGTATAGCCACACACGGCTGAAAACAGTATGGAATACATATGACACTGCCCGAGAAACTTCTCGAATTAATATATCAAATTAATCTCACACATGACAGTATAACAGTACTATACAAATTCAGTACTAAAAATCGCTCACTATGGCGAACCAGAATTACAACAATGGAAAACTCAATCCACTGGCAAATTATACCCGATGGCCTGACAATAATATCACTGGACACGAAACCACTCCAGAATTATAATTATGTCCAAACAGAATAAACCACTTTAGCAAACTCTAGGCCATAATCCATACTCAATGAAAATGGAACCAAAACACGTCCGTATAGGACAAGCCAGAAAATCACCCTGTCCCTTTCCCGCTTAATCTACAAGGTATCTTCGACTTCCTTCCTCTTCACGTGACTCCGTCGTTTCTTAAAAAGTTATCAGGGTTGCCAAACCTCGCTGATAACGATGTCACCAACCTAGATTTTCTGCCACTAGAAAATATGCCGTGATATAGGTTATACGTGATAACAAACAATTGTAGACTTCTTTGCTAAGAATTGATTGCATCAGAACGGCCCTTTACCGTGAACGCTTCACGATAAAGGTCATAAATACTTCACACCATTAGGTAAGTTGAGATACGTTCGCGCGGCTCAGAGGCACCAATGTGAGTCATAAACCCGTTTAATTATTCAGAGTTGGGGCATTGTACGAAGGATTGCCGCCGACCGAACAAAGTGGAATCAATTTGTTGCTACCCTACAAGACGCCACCAGGCGTGTTGGCCACTGACCGCTTTTACGGTCGGCGGCCATGGATCAAAGAAGAGAAGAAGAATGATTCGGGCATGGAAGAAACACGATCTTTTTATTGCCACTATACATTTTCTGAAAGGTGAATAGTGGATTGTTCTGAGAATATATGCAACATAAATCGATGCCCAGTAGACGAACAGCCTATTAGGAAATAGGTCTGTCGCTCTAACAATGCTTATTGGAGAAAGGGACTACTTTTGTCTATTTTGAAATGTTAACAAAGCTATTATTTATTTTATTTTAAAAATTAATATTATTTTGTATTGTATTGTATATTAGCATTAAGTAAACTGAACTAATTTTTTAAATTGAAACTTAATGAAAAAATAAAAATGAAGATCACTGAAAATCGGATGTGAAAATTGTCAACATTAAACGAAAAATGATGTTTTTGAAAAGCTTTCATAAAGATTAATGTGTGTTTTTATGTGCTCTTGTATCGTAATTCAAAATAGCTAGTTATCTACAACAACTTAACTTGATTACAATTAAACGTATTACGGACGAAAAATAAGCTTCGTTGCCCGCTCCGCTATAAGTATGTTCTGGCCACAGAGAAGATTTATTTCACAATGCACTGGCGCATTCATTTCATTGCACCATTGTATGGACATGAGGTAAAGCATACATATGGGCGTGAGATGGTAGGGAAAGCAAACCCGTAAAAATTGCGTGCTGTGCTGAAATCGGATGTGTCGGGCCGAAATGCGTAGATATCGCAAACTACGACACAACGTAGACCTAAATATCGCTCAGAAAAGGCCAGTATGTATGAGTGAGATATGGTCGAGCAAACGCAAACAACAACAACAACAACAACAACAACACATTTCACAATGCGAGCAGATGACGTTAACAATTATTTGACTTTTTATATTAAGGTAAAAAAATAGTTTAAAATGCTCTTTTGGTAATAGTAGTTACTAAATAAGCAATATACATATGTTTAACAGATTTTAAACTGACGTATACTGATTTTCGTTGGTTAGATCTATATGTCGAAGGAATGTCATCTATCCAGTTTTCCTTTATTAATACTCTTTACTTATACACTGCCAAGTAGAAATAAAAACGTAATTATCAAGTATTATGGCCTTGGTTTTACTGGCACAACCTAGGTACCGCTCACTGTACAGTGCCCGCTACCGTTAGGTAGGAGGCACTGTACAGTGCTTCCTATCGTTAAGTCCTTGGTGCCTCCTACACCGGTATGAACATTTCTAATTACCACACCACGTGTTGGGTAGATGGGCCTAATGATGTTAACCTACTTATTATTTGGGAGCGCAGTGGGCTAATTATAACATTTGCTAGCTTTGTTAGTTCAAGATTTATTTTATTTTATTCTTTGATGCGAAGGTAATTTAGTTAAGTGTAGTTCACGATAATTGATTATAACTCTACTGTATATTTTATTGTGTTACTTGGAGATTAGTTACATCTGGTTATGTACATAGTTTTGGTGATACATTTCCTTTGAGAAAATGCATCTAGCTTTAGTTATTTAGATTTCTTGTGAGCGTAATGCCCTTCCTTTGTGCGTAAGGCACTGTGAGACATAAGCGTTTTTCTGTTTGCTCCTTGCGGAGCATAGAGACACCACTGCGGCTCACATCCACTAGAAGCCTGCACGAAACATTTATATGCTATTGCAGTGGTTGTTTCTGTAATGATGCGTTTCATATGATGAGATTTCCAGTCTCATCAGTCGTCATATACGACACGCTTGTTTCCAGTCGCACCAATCGTCACCTACGACATGCTTCAGAGTGCAGGAACAAATATTGATGTAGATCGGTTGCGAGATGGTAGCTTATTGTTATTAAGGAGAGTACTGGTTGTACATAGTGTTTAATACTGTCTGATGCCCATTTTTATTATTATTTAATTATTGCCGTGGAATGGAAGGGTGTAGGATAGTTTATGAGAGTACGTGGGTTCACTTGGGAATAAATTATTTCTTCTCACTCCTTATGGGGCATAGGGCCACCAATATGGCTGGCCTCTGCATTAAGCCCGAATGAAGCATTCATATGCTCTTGCAGTAGTGGTTTCGGTAGCAATCTGTGTTACATGGTGAGATTGCCAGCCGCATGCAAAGCACCATACTAGTCTCATTGGACGACATGTATGAGAGTGGGTGTGTGTGGGTAACAGGGGGATGTTTCAGGGGGCGTGGAAGAACGGGCTGTTTGGCAGGCGAAAGTATAGTGTGTCTGATTATTTAATTATTGTGATTATAACTAGTCAGTGCTTTATTTGCGTTGCAGGTTAGCACATGAGCACTGGCTGGGTGTTTGTTTGTTTGTTTGTTTAGCGTTCGTTTATTTGCTTTTTGTTACTGAAAGGTATGAATAAATACAGCCCCTGACTTAGAATAAAACTTATATATATATATATCTTAGAATTACATATATCTACACATAAATGTGAAGTGGGATAAATTGGATTGTCATAAATGAGAAGTGAAATTTTTGCATTTTTAAACCATAAAATGGCGCCCCAAAAATTTGGTGCCCAGGGCACGTGCCCTACCTGCCTCACCCTAGTTACGCCACTGCCAATAGGATAACAGAAGTAATGTTATTAACAGGTCCTTTTTTTTCTTTGATTACTCTTTATTAATTCTCTGTGTTCTTTTTTCCTGTTATTCTTCTCCTTTCCTTTGCTGTTCTCTCTCCTTTTTTTTCTCTTTTTCCCCTTCTTGATTCATCTATCTTTTTCTTGTTCTTCTTCTTTCTTGTTCTTCTACTTTCTTATTCTTTTTTTCTGCCTTTTTCATGTTCTCCTTTTTTCTTCTTCTGTGATTTTTCTTATACTTTCTTCTTGTTTTACTCTGTCTTCTTTTTGTTCTTCTTTCTTCTAGTTTTCCCCTGCTTTCTTCTCGTTCTTCTGTTTTGTCCTTCTTGTTACACTTTTATCTCATATTTTCTTGTAGTACTTCAATGTTCGTTCTTTTTTTTTGTCCTCTTCTGTTGTTCTTCTTTCTTTCTTGTTCTTAGAAGACATGTTCAAGCCTCTAATTGTTCAAAGCCTAAAAAGTAGCTTTAAGCATTATGCTGTCACTGACAGTCACGTTTCCATCATTATGAATCCTTCTCACACTGGAGGTTAACTACAATAGAGTTGTATTTCTCCACTTTAACGCCATTCATTGTTCGAATTAGGTTCTGTCTATCATCTAATGCCAGTGCTTCTTAACCAGTGGTGCATGCACCCCCCTTGTGGTGAGAGACTTACCTTCTGGGGATGCGTGACATGCCAGATATTTTAGAATACTATTCACCATAACCAATATATAATACACAGAACTCAAATGTATTTGTACAAAACTGAACATTGACAACGTGAATTAAATACCCAATCTTAGTCGCATTCTGTAAATAACATTTTCTCAAAATAAACTTGCATCTCATTTAAGCATTTGACATGTTTTGTGAGCTAGAAGATTAAGGAGTGTACGGCTTCTTAAGATGTTGTAATGGGGTGCGAGGCTTCTTAACCTTAAGATGCCGTAAAGGGGTGCGAGGCTTCTTAACCTTAAGATGCTGTAAAGGGATGCGAGGCTTCTTAACCTTAAGATGCTGTAAAGGGGTGTGAGGCTTCTTAAGATGCTGTAAAGGGGTGCGAGGCTTCTTAACAATTACAAAAACTAAAGCTAACATATAAAAAATAAATAAGGATCCGAGCCAGTAGTCCAAACTGGTGAAAGACTCCCCACAGATACATACAGATTAACCAAATAAACCATTCAGTGAAAATTAAAAACATACTAGCTTAGAAAATAGCATATTTTGGATTAAAAAAACCATTTTGAACTATAACTACAAAAGGAAAAATACCTACTAGAGATAATATAGTATAAAATAAATACAAACAAAAACATATTACAATAAAGGAAACACGTCCTGGTATAACCAACAACTCCATGTACATGGTAGATGGTTGAAAGAGGCGTGCTACAAAGAAAAGTAGCAAACACATTAATAAAAAAAAGAGGCTTCTTAACCTTAAGATGCTATAAAAGGGTGTGAGGCTTCTTAAGATGCTGTAAAGGGGTGCGAGGCTTTTCAAGAAGCTGTAAAGGGGTGCAAGGCTTCTTAAGATGCTGTAAATGGGTGCGAGGCTTCTTAACCTTAAGATGCTGTAAAGGGGTGTGAGGCTTCTTAAGATGATGTAAAGGGGTGCGAAGCTTATTAACATTAAGATGCTGTAAAGGGGTGTGAGGCTTCTTAACTTTAAGATGCTGTAAATGGGTGTGAGGCTTCTTAAGATGCTGTAAAGGGGTGCGAGGCTTCTTAACCTTAATATGATGTTGTAAACGGGTGTGAGGCTTCTTAAGATGCTGTAAAGGGGTGCGATGCTTCTTATCCATAAGCGGTTGTAAAGGGGTGCGAGGCTTCTTAACCTTAAGATGCTGTAAAGGGGTGTGAGGCTTCTTAAGATGCTGTAAAGGGGTGCGAGGCTTCTTAACCTTAAGATGCTGTAAAGGGGTGCGAGGCTTCTTAACCTTAAGATGCTGTAAAGGGGTTCGAGGCTTCTTAACCTTAAGATTCTGTAAAGGGGTGCGAGGCTTCTTAACCTTAAGATGCTATAAAGGGGTGCGAGGCTTCTTAACCTTAAGATGTTGTAAAGGGGTGTGAGGCTTCTTAACCTTAAGATGCTGTAAAGGGGTGTGAGGCTTCTTAAGATGCTGTAAAGGGGTGCGAGACTTCTTAAGATGCTTTAAAGGGATGCCAGGCTTCTTAACATGTTGTAAAGAGGTGCGAGGCTTCTTAACATGCTGTAAAGGGATGCGAGGCTTCTTAAGATGCTGTAAAGAGGTGCGAGGCTTCTTAACATGCTGTAAAGGGATGCGAGGCTTCTTAAGATGCTTTAAAGAGGTGCTAGGCTTCTTAACCTTCAGATGCTGTAAAGGGGTGTGAGGCTTCTTAAGATCCTGTAAAGGGGTGTGAGGCTTCTTAACCTTAAGATTCTTTAAAGTAGTGCGAGGCTTCTTAAGATGCTGTAAAGGGGTGCGAGGCTTCTTAAGATGCTTTAAAGGGATGCGAGGCTTCTTAACCTTAAGATGCTGTAAAGGGGTGTGAGGCTTCTTAACCTTAAGATGCTGTAAAGGGGTGTGAGGCTTCTTAAGATGCTGTAAAGGAGTGTGATGCTTCTTAACCTTAAGATGCTATAAAGGGGTGCGAGGCTTCTTAACCTTAAGATGCTGTAAAGGTGTGTGAGGCTTCTTAAGATGCTGTAAAGGGTTGCGAGGCTCTTAACCTTAAGATGCTGTAAAGGGGTGCGAGGCTTCTTAACCTTAAGATGCTGTAAAGGGGTGTGAGGCTTCTTAAGATGCTGTAAAGAGGTGCGAGGCTTCTTAACATGCTGTAAAGGGATGCAAGGCTTCTTAAGATGCTATAAAGAGGTGCGTGGCTTCTTAACCTTAAGTTGCTGTAAAGGGGTGTGAGGCTTCTTAACCTTAAGATGCTGCAAAGGGGTGTGAGGCTTCTTAAGATGCTGTAAAGGGGTGTGAGGCTTCTTAACCTTAAGATGCTGTAAAGGGGTGCGAGGCTTCTTAACCTTAAGATGCTGTAAAGGGGTGTGAGGCTTCTTAAGATGCTGTAAAGGGGTGCGAGGCTTCTTAACCTTAAGATGCTGTACAGGGGTGTGGGGCTTCTTGAGATGCTGTAAAGGGGTGCGAGGCTTATTAACCTTAAGATGCTTTAAAGTGGTGCGAGGCTTCTTAAGATGCTGTATAGGGGTGCGAGGCTTCTTAAGATGCTGTAAAGAGGTGCGAGGCTTCTTAACATGCTGTAAAGGGATGCGAGGCTTCTTAAGATGCTGTAAAGAGGTGCGAGGCTTCTTAACATGCTGTAAAGTGGTGCGAGGCTTCTTAACATGCTGTAAAGCGGTGCGGGACCTCTAAAAAGTTAAGAAGCACTGTCTTACGCTATGCCTATATCTGAAATATACCTAAGTCTTAGGCAGGTCAACGGAAATTTTTATCTCTACGTATTTACGTATACATCTGTATGCCTATTCTCTCATGTCTACCAAAGTGTTATATCTATGATTTTTTGTTGTTTTTGTTTTGATTAGCCTCAGCCATCCTTCTGTTCTGCAGGGAGTTCTTTAACCCTACTACTTGTCAGATTGAATGCTCACAGTATGCAGCTCTTCTTTTTGTTTCTCTCAATATCTGTCTCTTAATGTGACTGTTTTTATTTAGTAGTTTTTTCGATGTTATCAATAACAAGTTAGATTTCTTTGTGAGTATTATTCATGTTAATGAAATCCTAATTGTCCTTGTGTTTGTCCACAGCATATAGACTTCACTTCTCTTTAAAGTTATAACATTAAGCATACAAATATCCGTTCACAAGATGAGAACCATTCTTACATCTTGGACAGTTATTTGTCTAATATGTGTACATGTTTTAATCTCTTGTTTAAAAAAATAAATAGCTTCTTCTTGTTCTTTTTCTTCGTGTCCTCACAAAATACCACGTCTATTTCTCTAATGAAGTTTGTAGTCTGTCTCACTTTCTCATCGCCATACAGTTTCTCTGTAAAAGAGAATACTGTCCATGCAGTGGAGCCTCTTGTGGAGCCGACATTCCCGGAGGACATGTTCTATTGTTTGCTTGTTTTCCCCACAGTGAGACGTATCTGCCCGATTTCTAATTTGTTAAACATGTTTTTTTTTCGAATTTGTAGTGGCCTGTTCTCATTTTGAATAATATTATCTGACCTCTCCTTGGCAAGGAGTAGTTTGCATCTGTTATATTTGACTAGTGGTATTCTCTATTCCATTTTTTTCTGTGAAGCCATTTTTCACTAATGCTTTTATCTCTTCGTATTTGCCCTGTGGTGATTGAAATACAAGAAGAGACATGGTCCGCAACCACACGATACGTCAAGGCCTATAAACCCAACCCCTGCATAGCCAAGTAGAACAGTCCCAACTAAGATTGTTTGGCCATGTCTGCAGAATGCGAGAGGATCGGTTACTACGACAAGAATGGGAAACTAAGAGCCAGGGATCCAGACCTCCAGGACGACCCAGAGTCCGCTTGGAGGATAGCATTTGAAATCTTTGAAGGACCGAGGACTAGAATGGAACCAGGCCAGGAGGAAGACAGCCGATAAGATAGTATGGCGATCTCTCTTACACGGTAGAAGAGGAACGATTAAGTAAGAAAGTATTTGCCCTGTCCTCAATTTGAATTTTACTTCCTCTTTCTTTGACAAGTCTATCTACATTCTCATTTCTATATATCTTGCAATGGACAGGAATCCACGTGTCCTGTCACTTAGATGAATGTATATCTGGTTTCCGTAGTGCTTCAGACAGGACGGCTTTTTGTTTTTACGGATTGTTATCACTATTAGAGAATCTTCGAAGAACACTTACCCTGAAAAGCACCATCTCAGTTTTCCATGATGGTTATTGCAACTCTTTTTTTAATTACTTCTGTCTCTTATTTGAAGCTGTTTGAAAATGTTCCAGTCGCAGACATCGCAGCCCGGCTGTAAATCATGGCACAATGTTTTCATTACGTTCAAGTATAAAATCTCGTTTTCGTGTAGAATTAAGCCCCAATTCTGACATGTACGAGGGGCGTTCAGAAAGTAATGCACCACATCGTTTTTCTCAGCTAATCATGAAGATAGAAGCATGAAATTTTGCACACTTCAAATATGGCATGTGCCAATTGTGTGCACCGAATTGCACCGCAACCGGCCAAATAATACGGCTGCCCTAAACCGTTGAAATGGAGCGTGTTAGCAACTTGCGTTATAAGCGGCGAATTGTGATAGAATTTCTCGTTGCAGAGAAGGAAACTGTTGTGAACATTCCCAAGCGTCTATGTGATGTATATGGAAGTTTTGCATTCGACAGGAGTACAGTCAGTCACTGGGTTCAGAGAATCAAAGAATCAGGAAGTGGAGATACGGAGCTGCTTGATCGGCCGCGCTGTGGACGTCCTGCCACAGCCACCAACGCAGAGATGTTGAAATGCGCTGAGGGCATTATTCTTACTGATAGACGAATCATTACTCAACAGTTGGCCTTACAGCTGTCAGTCAGCATTGGTAGTGCAAATGCAGTTATAAAAACTCTCGGATTTTCTAAGGTTTGCGCAACATGGGTTCCTTGAAGCCTCACAAATGACCACCGATTGCAAAGGAAAGCAATTTCTTCTGAATTGTTGGAGCGTTTCAATGCTGATGGAGAGAACTTTTTGGCTAAGATCGTTATAGATGACGAAACCTGGGCACATCATTTTGAACCTGAGACCAAAAGACAGTCAATGGAGTGGCATCATCCGCAATCACCACGAAGAAAGTAATTCAAGACAATTCCTTCAGCTGGAAAGGTCATGATCACTGTCTTTTGGGACATTGAAGGTGTGATTCTTGTGGACGTTATGCCAAGAGGAGAGACAATCAGTTCGCAAGCTTACATTAAGACATTGAAAAAACTGAATCAACGTTTTCGCAGAGTTCGGCCGCCCAAGAATCCAGTAGACCTGCTTCTCCTTCACGATAATGCGCGACCTCACACAAGTCTGTCAACACGGGAAGCAATCACCAAATTGGGTTAGACAGTACTACCCCATCCACCCTATAGTCCCGATTTGGCACCCTCTGATTTTCATCTATTTGGTCCACTTAAAGATGCACTCCGTGGGACAAGGTTTGAAGATGATGAAGGAGTGATTCATGCAGCGAAGAAATGGCTACACGATCAAGGCAAAATCTGGTACGGGCTAGGAATACATGCACTTGTTTCGCGCTGGCATAAAGCCATACAAGTTTATGGGGATTATGTTGAATAATACCGATGTTTACAAGACATATCCATGTATATTGTGTATAAATTTCATGCTTTTTGAATGAACAGCTCCTGAGAAAAACGATGTGGTGCATTACTTTCTGAACGCCCCTCGTACATCATACCCTGACACTTTGTTCTACGGCCAGTCTAGCTTTAAGGGCGGGTATGTGTTTACCATGGATCTGTTTTTATCAAGAACCTAATGGAACATCTGTAAATATAGAATTGACAGTGAATCAGACAAAAAGCTAGTATTGTTAAATATTTAATGTCGTGAGCCGCTCATAAGAGTTACACAAACCTACTGATTATTTGCATTTATATGCATTCATTGTTCGTCTCTGCAGAAACGAAGCGATGCAGAATGTTAAAACAAAATAACCAAATTATAAGTATTGTACACTTGAAAGTATATACTGCAATAAAAAGAGTTTGCAGGGCCAATAAAGCAAAGACTAATACAGTTTGTAACGCGCAGAAGAAAAAGTTGTTTATTTAACTGTTAGATTTCTTGCGCTCTGAAATATTTAAAAGTTAAGTTACCTACATTGGTTTGGTTTGGTTTGGTTTGGTTTTAAGGACTATCTTCATTGCACACGGACTACTCCATCAGTGCTCCGATTACCTCCCTTAGATCACACAAGGAGGATCTCAGCACATTGCACGAACTCCGTAGCACCAGCGAGA
The DNA here is from genome assembly GCA_024509875.1 of Oreohelix idahoensis. Classification (NCBI taxonomy): domain Eukaryota; kingdom Metazoa; phylum Mollusca; class Gastropoda; order Stylommatophora; family Oreohelicidae; genus Oreohelix; species Oreohelix idahoensis. The sequence continues at coordinate 133,681 of JAMPIV010009943.1, read as the reverse complement.
GTCCCAATGTGTGTATGCAGGAATCATACATTCTATAAATATTTTTGTTGTGGGTAGGTTTCTAATTTTTTAATTTTGCCAGGGCAGTAGCCGTATAGGCCTACCCTTTACGATTTCCAACTGCCGTCGGATTTTTAACGTGCGCAATTTGCACACGGGACCTCCTATTTTTTCGCCCTTAACCGAGAAGGCTATGCATCCGATCTCACTACCGAGGAGACCAGGGGGAGTATGACATCATTAGACCAATGGTTCCCTCAACTGGGAATCGAACCCAGTACCTCTTGAACTCGAGGCCGACGTCATACCTCTTAGCCACTTCGACCCCTACCTACATTAGAAAGTATAACTTATGTCTCTTCCATACACTATTAAAAGTGTTGCATGTTGTACAGCATCAACTATCTAACATTTTGAGTCTTTTTATACAGTGTGAACTATCAAATCGCTTAGGCTTTCGTGTCCAGTAGCAACTTTCAAATCGCTATGGTCTTCTACAATTATGAAGTTCCAAAGTTGATTCTATAGTGGCGTTTAAAAAACTGTGCTCGGTGATTTACTTCATTGATTGCTTGATCGATCTTTCCCCCCAAAAATTTAACGGAGTTCCCATCTTAATCTCATTTCTACCCCAATGACAAGATTGTCGTTGTGAATGAACGAGGTGTGGTCATAGATAGATCGAACACGGGTGAACAGTTTGTGATATTTTTACAGTAGTCTTCCAAATAAGAGTGAGTGCACAGCACGGACATTTGTCTGAAAGGTATTGATTTAGAGGGACTGGGTTGAAGGACGTTATCGGGTGACATGAATTTGTTTGTTTGATGATTTGCTTTAAAGCTGACTAAGAATATGAAAATAATACTGAGAACATTGAATAAGAATTAAATTTTACAGACACAGCTGCCACAAAAATGACCGTGTATAGATAGTGTGGTTCAATGTCTTGAAGCTAAGTTTCTAGTTATTTCCGTACATTTCTACTTTTACTCCACGCAGTTTTAGTATTATTTTCATTACTATTTATTTGTGTGTAAGTATTATTTTTTTTTAAATATTTCACCAAGAGGAAGTCTTACAGTCAATTTAATACTCATTCTTCTGTGTGTCTTTTTCTTCTTCGTACATTCTCAGACAGCTACTTGAATATTTTCACAGATAGCACAGGTCAGCTTGAGGCTATTTGTATCTCCATAGAGTTTTTCCACGAATGTTACTGGTGACGGCGATATATGCTTTCTTTGTTCCACATATGTTGGGCACCTTTGAAGCAGATGTTCAGCAGTCATTTTATCAGTGCCACTGTTACACTGATCGGTAGTTCCTATCTTTAGCTTGTTTAATAGATTGTATCTCAATCTGTTGTGGCTCGTGCGGAGTCTGAAGATTACCACTTGTTCTCTTCTGTTGAGCTGGTAGTGTGCATCATTTTGTGTGTGACCTCGTGTCACGGATTGCCTCCCCTGCTTTGCAGTAGTGGTCCAACAGTGGCCGAAACTCAAGAGTATCTAAAATAGGTCGTCAATGGTGTCTACCTTCGCACAAGATTACTCTTGGCAGAGTTGTAGATAGAAGGATAATGATGCTTCTATCCCAAAGTAGTATTAAAAAGATAATTCAGAAGTCAAGAACAATGCTGCATTGGCAGGGCAGTTGTTAACTTTTATATCTGATCCGCCGCCTTTTGTGAAGAAGTAAGCAATGGTTTAGCCCGTTCAAGCCCCACAGCTGGTGTAAATTCAGCGAAATTCCTTATTATAAGTATTAGCTCTGTAAATGTAAATATCTGTCTAAATGTAGATATATTAAAGATTCTTGCTCACACGTTTTTTTTACGTGTAGCATTGGGCAGAGCAACCTAACTTTGAAGTTTGCGTTCATACTTATAATAATAAACAATTTTTGTTATGTTTTAAAATAACATGTAACAAATTTAAAAATCAGTTAGTTTTAACATGTTAAAATAACGATGAAAGGATGGTGAATTTTAGAGTTAAATAAAATTTCTCGTCATTGAGACTTGGGTTGAGGATTTAAATTTAAAATTTAATGTCCGTTTGCTGGTGCCTTTTACAAGCACTTAGCTGGTATGAATGAGTCCTGCAGCCTGGGTTTCGTCAATCCTTCTGTGATGATGACACTTCACAGTCGGATAGCTCTGTTCTACGAACCGTCTGATAGCTTCGTTCCACGAATTTTTAGACAAAATAGAAAGAACAAATGCCTTTACTAAGTACATTTTTGGGCTGCAAATTAACAGGCGCATTGTCTCTCTGTGCACCCACCAATGTTAGTCTCTCTGAATAATTAAATTCTTGCGTATACTCAGCGTAACTTAGGGAAGATGATTAGAAATCACCAATATTCTTCTGATTATTAAACTGGGAAAATATGTGCTTGGACAGCGCGGGGCAATGTCGTGTCGGAATTACAATTAACAAGGTACATATATCTCACAAAATGATATGATACACTTGAGGCACATGTGATGTAATCATCACTCATCACTGCTCCATTCGGAGTTTGGGGTCACCTCTGCTGTCGGTTTTCTGTACGACTAGCAAGAAACAATCGCCAGCGTTTGCTGTAGTAGTATATACACTTTTCATATGTTAAGGTTGCTGTGACGGGATGTTGCGGTTCCTTCATCTTATATTATTTATTGAATATTAAAGTCATTCTCTTGATGTGGTTAATGTTTGTTATTGATGGTTAGCTCTGACCGTAAGAACATCCCTTCGACGTTCTGATTTGCATATTGTACATTAGTTGATTTCTCCTGTGGGAGAGTTATCGTGCTGAGAAAAAACGTAAACATTAACAGCTGTGGAACCAAACCCGAAACGTAAGTAAGATATCAAGCCTTCTGTTCTGAGTCCACATGTATTGACGTTCATATAAACGATATAAGACATTCACAAACTTCATGTACAGTTCAGCATAACAATAAATTCCAAGTAATACAAGTAAGTATCCGTCCGTGTCAAAAACAATATGTCAGATGAACATCATGGCTATGTACATGCGCTGCTGTAGTCAACAGCCATAAATGAGCGCATGAGTTCTTGACAGCTACAAATTGAATCATAATACGATTCTCCTTCCATCATTTAATTTACTTAATAATCTCATACTTTAGATTAATATTTGAACTGACCCTGAGTTCTATATAGAATTCATATATCGGCTATATACTAAGCCTCTCCTTGGAAGACATACAAGACACGACTTCTCTGCTTGACGGATAGCGTAAAAAGGGTCATGTAACCAAGTCACCAAGCGTGACCTTCCCAACGCGAATACGTCATAACCTTAGCATATATTTCGCGTTCAGTATACCGTAAAATATCGACATATTCTATTAATGTTATTGACCCCTAAACGTTGCGCACTACTAAACCCCAGCCGACGCCGTCATTTAAAATAACACCGTAACAGTTGCCAGCCTCATATATAACCACTTAGCAAGAAAACACCTCAGATTCACATTTGTAAAATAAATGTTTACACTTACCCCAAAGTAACTTTTGGGAACACAATCTCCTGGCACAGTTTAGAATGGACACTAGCAACTTAGGTTAGATGCTTTCGAATCACTTGGTCTGGAAATTTAATATTCCTCTTATGACGGGTGATTTGATTCTTTAGGATTCCAGTCTTCGTATTTATTTTTTTAAATTTTAAAGTTGCCCAAATACTTCGATCTTAGTCCTTTAAGTTTCCTGTCTTTGCATTTATAAATGCGGGTTTACTTTTAAGTCTTAAAATTGCCCAAACACTCTGATCTGTCACTTATAATTTTGGAACTCTTTGTCCGATCTTTCTCTTCCTGGCTTTGTTGAATTGCTGGCTTGACGTGGCGATGCAGTAAGATCTGTGACTCCGATGTCGCTAGATTATATTTCCAATTCTCAGTTCAAATCCCAGATTGTACTTCCGACGAATTTGCCAATGAGAACCATTGTATATTCCGGCTCTCACTTCAATCCAATCGAAAGCTCTGAACTATATGGGTTGGAGTGTTTAATTTAACCTCCCCAGCGTGTTTTAAAATATTACATTTTAAAATTCCATTGCGTGACCTCTTTATTATAATGCTGTAATACTTCCGCCAACTCACAAACAAATATTTGAACTTATTTGATGTCCAGATGCTACCTTCCAATATTGTCTTCCCAGACTGGTTATCTGTAACAATTACACAGGGATGGCCCGGCAGAAGCTATTATCTCATTATCGCCAGTGTTTCCGTGCCTCCGCCAGACCGATTTCTCAGACAGACAATATGGCATTCTATTCATCACTCGTACGCGACAATATTGTGTCAATAAAGAGTGTCTCTAACAAAGGTGGCTAGGCGACTCAAGAGATAAACGTATCACCCGCAGACCGTCACCTGAATGTAAGGGCAATCTAACAAAGGAGAAAAAATGGCTAGGCGACGGAATGCATTAGAGTTATAAAAAAGAGTGCAACTGATTTCGTCACACCTCGTGCCTATTTTGACCAAGAGATAAACGTATCACCCGCAGACCGGTGTAATTAACCTGGTATTGTTACGATTCACCTGAATGTAAGGGCAATAAATATGCCAAAAAATATGACGATGAGTGAGAAAAATGAAGAAATGAAGTGATACTGCCGGAATGCATTAGAGTTATAAAAAGTGCACGACTGATTTCGTCACACCTCGGTGCTCTGCATCCTATTTGATTCTGTATTTGATTCTGGTAAAACTCTTTGCCTCCTCGAAAGTTGTTGTTCGTCCATCACGGGTGATGAAGACCACTCTGTTCATCCAATTATTAGGAATATGTTAGATTACTCTATGGGTACGAAGGAGACTGATGAGCCCGATGCGGGCCTGGAAAGATCTCGGACAGTGTGGGCAGGGAATGTTTGCTTCATGTGAAGGTTTTATTACACGGTCTTTTCTAGCTTGTCTCCGCTGTTCCGCTGTTGCTCTTCTGGATGATTCGCATACCGCTGCACCTTTACGAAGAGATGTGCACCATGCAGTTTGGTCTTGCGCAGCAGCTTCCCATGTGTCTGGGTTTATGTCAAAGCTTTTCAATGACGTCTTTAACGTGTCTTTGAAGCGCTTTTTTTGGCCACCATGGAGCGTTTACCCTTCTGCATTTCACCATAAAAGAGTATCTTTGGAAGTCGATGGTCTGGCATGCAGACTACATAACCTGCTCAGCGAATCTGTGACTGCATCAGAATAGTATCGATGCTAGGGATACCAGCTCTGTCAAGAACGGCGGTATCCGGGATCTTGTCTTGCCATTTGATGTTCATTACCTTCCTGAGACAGACTGTATGGAAGTGGTTTAGCTTCTTTACGTGGCGCTGTATACAGTCCATGTTTCACATGCATAAAGCAGCACTGGAAGCACCGCAGCTCTGTACACCTTCAGCTTTGTCTGTAGACTAATGCCGCTTCGATGCCAAACGTTGGTGTATAGTCTGTCAGATGTACTGCTGGCTTTGGAGATCCTGGTGTTTACCTCATCATCAATGACGATGTTCTGGGATAGTGTGCTACCAAGGTATGTGAATCTGTTCACAACATTCAGTTTCTCACCATTTACCTTGATGATTGGCTCAGTATAAGCTATGCCAGGAGCTGGTTGGTACATGATTTCTGTTTTCTCCGTGTTGATGGTAAGCCCAAAGTTGGCACAGGCTTCGGAGAATCTATCCACGCTATGCTGCAGATCAGCCTCTGAGCCAGCATTGAGGGCACAATCGTCAGCAAACAGAAGATCTCTGATGGTGTGTGATTTGACCTTGGTTTTTGCTTGAAGCCTCCTAAGGTTAAACAATTTTCCATCAATACGATATCTGATGTCGATTCCTGTGTCCCCGTCTCTGAAAGCATCAGTCAGCATAGCAGAAAACATGATACTGAACAGAGTCGGTGCAAGTACACACCCTTGTTTAACTCCATTTGAGACGGGGAAAGGCTCCGATAGCTCACCGTTTTCCTGAACTCTAGCCTGCATTCCATCATGCAGTTGCTGCACTATTGTGATAAATTTCTTTGGGCAGCCGTATTTTGCCATGATCTTCCATAGACCCTCTCTACTGACCGTGTCAAACGCCTTTGTCAAGTCGATGGAAGCTGTGTACAGGTCACAATGCTGTTCTTGGCATTTTTCTTGTAGCTGTCTTGCAGCGAACACCATATCGGTGGTTCCACGTTCTTTCCGGAATCCACACTGACTTTCAGGTAAAAGACCTTTGTCAAGATGAGCCGTAAGGCGATTCAGAAGGATTCTGGCGAATATCTTCCCAGCGATTGATAAAAGAGAGATGCCTCGATGATTGTTACAGTCTTGGCGATTACCTTTACGTTTATATAGATGTATAATTGACGCATCTTTGAGATCGTGTGGGATGGTTTCACTCTGCCACATTTGCTGGAAGATCATGTGAAGTTTCTCTATCAGAACTGTACCGCCATCTTTATAAACCTCAACAGGAATTGAATCGGAGCCGGGGGCCTTTCCACTAGAAAGTTGACGAATCGCTTTTTGAGTTTCCTCCAGAGTTGGTATATCATCTAGTGCTTCATTTATAGGAATTTGGGGCAGGCGGATGATGGCTTCGTCGTTAATAGATGATGGCTGGTTCAGAATATTATTAAAATGTTCGACCCAGCGTTGGAGAATTTTTTCCTTGTCTGTAATTAGTGTTTTTCCATCTGCATTAAGGAGGGGAAATGATCCTGATGATGTTGGACCATAGACCGCTTTGAGTGCATGGTAAAAAATTTTTCAAGTCATGGCTGTCAGCAAAGCCTTGGAGCTCATCTGCTTTATTACTCAGCCATGAATCCCGCATCTGGCGTAGTTTATGTTGGACGATTCTACGCATGTTGTTGAAAGCGTCTTTCTTGGATGTAGATTTTGGATCATTTAAATATGCTTTATGGAGATGGTGTTTCTCAGCCAACATCTTCTTTATATCATCTGAGTTCTCATCAAACCAGTCATTTTGTTTCTTGATGGCGGGACCCAGGACCTCTGTAGCAGTGTTGTAGATCTGCTCACTTAGGGCTGCCCAATTTGTTTCCACACTTTGGCCGTCTAACGAGATAGATTTGAGACGGTCTTCTAGGGTGTCAGTAAATGACTGTTTGATTTTTGTCTTCTTTAGTTTGGTGACATCCAGCCTTTTTGAGTTTTCTTCCCCTGAGGGCGCCTGGCTGGTTGGATACGAATTTTAAGTTTAGACACAATGAGGCGATGATCAGTCCAGCATTCGGCACCACACATAGACTTGGTCACCCGGACATCTTGCCTGTCCTTCTTCCTAACAATTACATAGTCAATTAAGTGCCAATGCTTTGAGCGAGGGTGCATCCAGGAGGTCCTGTTGCGGGTAGGAAGTCGAAAAATGGTGTTGGTGACAAGGAGGTCATGTTCTGCGCAAGTCTGGAGGAGAAGAAGTCCATTGCTGTTACAGCGACCCACGCCGTACTTTCCGATAGTGCCATTCCAGGAGATGTTATCTGAGCCTACTCTTGCATTAAAGTCACCAAGAATTATGAGCTTATCTGCTTTAGGAACTGATGCAATGACTGCATGTAGTTCTTCGTAAAACTTATCCTTGACGTCATCCTGGTTTGTCATAGTTGGTGCATACGCGCTAATGATGGTGGCATGTTTTCTTCCATAAAGCAGGGGGATCTTGACCGTCATGAGTCGGTCATTTATTCCCTTTGGGGGCCCAGCTAACTTGCCGACAACTGCTGTTTTGATTGCAAATCCAACCCCTGCTTCTCGTCTTTCTTCAGTTCCTCTTCCGCTCCAATAGAATGTATAACCTGCACCCTTTTCGCAAAGTTGACCCTCGCCTGCAAGTCGAGTTTCACTCAGTGCTGCTATGTCAATGTTGTATCTGGCCAGTTCTCTCCCAATCAGGGCAGTTCGCTTCTAAGGTCTGTTTGCGTTAAAGTCTTTGTCAAGGAGAGCGCGCACATTCCATGCGCCTAGAATGAGGGGGAAAAATCTGTCCTTTCTTTTTCTTATGTGTCGCCCACCGAAATAGGGTACCTACCAACCGCGGTAAGCTGGTTAGGTAATGGTGGAGCAGGCAATGTTTGGGGCACCTTTTCTAGCCCCTTCCTTATGCCATGGAGGTGAGCAGTGCTTTCCTAAAGAGGGCTGCTCAGACACTCATTGGGCTGCCGAATCCCACTGCTGCTCCGATCAGTGGAAGACGACCATATGGCCTGAGAAGCCTGTGTGTAGCTCTGCGACTACCACTGCCAGCGTACCCACGCCTGCCGCTTCGCCGCTCGCCCATCGCCACAGGACTTGTTGTGAGTGGATGGATGAAAGAGTGACTTGCGCAGTGATTTGGATTAAAGTGAGGAAGAGTTGCGCAATTCGTCGACCTCACTCTCTCGCCCGGGTCCATCTGAATCCAGTGGCAAGACAAGTCAAGACGACTGGAGATGAAGTCAGGTGCAGTGGATAACCAGGGCTTTCTACGTGCCATGCCGTGCTCCTTACGCTCCACAGCGCGTCGCTGGTAATCGCCGTCATGCCCGTTGAACCAACAGGTGGTTTCTTCCGCGCAGTCTATCGAATCCAGTCTTCGCATGCATGGGTAAGCAGACCCTAACTCACCGAAGGTTTATAACCAGTCGGCTACCCTCACCTAGTTTAGCCGGCCTGTCAAAGCCGTTGCCCGAGGGTTGGCCGCTGTCGCATGCTGACAGCTACGAGGAGCCACAGGTGAGAGCAGGATGCCAGGTTTGGACCAAAGGTGGCCGAGCTGCCCTGAAAAGGGCATGACAGCTCCTTCACCAGAGGTAATACCAATACCTGACATCCCAAACCCCATCCCAAACCCTCGAAAGTTAGCTTACATCAGAATGAGGTAGCTTTTCACCTTCATTTTGCGTATCTGAAACTGATCATTTCATTAAAAAAAAAATCTTAGAAATCTTAGACGAATTCTTACATTTTCGCATATCTACAATTGATTCTTACATTTCTATTCGTTTGAAACTGGTCCGTACACGTTTTATTTATCTAAAATCAATCGATCCTTACATTGTTGGTTATCTAAAATTGATTCTCACACAGTCGCTTATCTGAAGCTGATATTTAAATGTTGGGTTACATGACCTATTTTATAATAATAATTATAATAGCCCTTCAGTCATAACTGACTATGAGAATCCGCCCGTAAGGTGACAGGCCTCAGCTGCTTATTTTCCTTGTGTTACTTTCGACGTTTTCTCCTCTCTTCTGCTTGTTGTGAGAGTGTGACGAAACGGGGCGACCTCCATCGATCTTTGTTTCTCTCCGGCAGTATCGATACATTTGTGGTACTGATTTTTATTAGGTGCTGTCAATTATCGCACTTTTCTTTCTTTCTGTCTTTATTTTTTCTGCTAAGTAGCAGATATCTGATTTTATCAAATCGCCCTGTAGGTGATAAATGTCACATTTGCAAGGAGTACTACCCAGATTTGTGGTTATAGGCGCGGCCGACTAAAACTTACATCGGTCTACATGTGTGTGTGAGAGTGTATACAAGGCATCAGATGTCCATATATGGTAATACGTGACCTTTGCGGGCACGCACCTTATTTCACGTGGGACTATTTTAAAATATCACAGCCTATCGTGCATGATTTGTAATGATTGAATCTTTCTGATTAGATTCATAACATCACAGGAGGGAATATAGGCTGACAATTTCAGTTTTATTTCTCTGTGATTTGCACGCTCGCCAAGACACCAGACCTTCGCCAGAGGAAGAACTAGATTCATAATTCCTAATTGTTATCCGGACCTTTTATTGGAGAACCAGATAAGACTTAAAAAGCACAGGAAATCTCTTTAAAATTTTAATAAGGAACAACCGGGACTAGGAAATTGAAGAAACACGGAGTCAGAAGGGGCAATCTATGTTAAAATTAAAAGAAATCCCAGACACGTGTTGTAAGAGAAGATTCGTCTCTTTTATTCATCTGTGCGACAAGTCTGTAGCCAGGATTGGCGTAAGTTGGATTTACATTTCATATTTTATTACTAACATGTGAACTAACATATATATGTATATATTACCATGTGAATTTTATTGGGTGAAACTCGCTATTGGATGTCAAAGTCATTTGAGGCTGGCAACCTCAGCGTATAGAATGATGATTCACGAACCACCACTGCACGGGCTGGTGATTGCTTTATTGATAATTTCGTAAAGAGAACTAAAAGCATAAAGTAGTTCCAGGTTCCCTATGGAGCAGGGAGGGAAAAATGAAAGAAATGATGCACATTCTAAGCATAAGACTTACATTGTCAAAGCAGTGTAGATGTCCTTATAAACATATTCACTTTAAAATTAATGTAAGGTTTCACGCTTTAAACCAGTGTAAATGTCCATGGGAAAATATTCATTTAAATTAATAGAAGTTTCAAACTTTTCCACAAGTGTAAATGTAAATGAAACATGAATGAATTTATATCGTGAACACTTTTCAAACAGTGGAGATGTAAATGTAAAACATATTGTATCTGTACGTTTAACCTTTTTCATTTAAATGTAATGTAAAGCTAAAGCTATTCAGTTTAAATGTAAAGGAAGTTTTATCCCGAGGGATTAAATTTAATTCTCATCGAGGATAAACTCTGAGTTAAGTGGGATGGTGAAATAGAAGAGGGGGGACACATAACTGTGTCGGAGAACGCCATACTCAGAAGAGCGTTCTTTTCTATTCTTCTATCAGTTATTGGTGGTACCAGCAGAACGTACTATTTCTAGAACAAGACGGGATCAGCAGCCAACGCTTTAAGACACTGTGTAGACTTTCCTTGAAGTTTCTTGGAGACGAGCTACACTCGACTACCTTGACCAGGGACGAGTGATCCGTGTGAGAAGACAGAACCGTCATTGGCAGCTAAGTTCAAATATTTGCTGCCATCTGAACTTTCTTACCCTTTTTGCAATCCCCAAATACGATGATGATAGCTTTTCTTTATCCATAACTATTCAAATTATTTTCAAACTGTTAAAACGTAAAGTGATTATTACATTTTGTTATTTGTGATGTTACAAATTTAACTTCACTTTGATCATTTTAAAGTTACTGCATGATTGTCTCAGTCAATTACTACACACATTCTAAACAGAGCTATACTTGAATAAGAGAATTCCACTGAGTAAATCAGGGGTGGGGGCTTAACGAACTGATAAATAAGTGCTTAAATTCTTCACAAAAGTGGTAGGCAGGTTACAGAATTAACGTGCTTAGCGACAGCCAGCATTGTTTTCGCTTACCTGAATTTCTTGTGAAGACTCCTATGTGATATAAGCTTTACTAACTACTCTTCTATCTACATTTCTGCCAAGAGTAATCTTGTGTACAAATAGACTCCATTGAAGCCTATAATAGATACTCTTGAGTTTTAGTCATTGTTGGACCACTACTGCAAAGCAGGGGAGGCAATATCGTCACAGACACTTCTTTTCGCCCAATCTGAGGTGGCGCCGTAGACAGCACCGCCACTTAGTGCTATTGGCAGCTTCATCTTCCCAGGTTGCTGGATTTATATCCAGTGCCCTCATGTCTCTCTTGCACATACAAGTATCTTTGAATCTCAGCTGCGGTCGCCCAAATGCTCTGTTGCCATCTGCCGGTTGTCCGTAGATGATATCTTTCGGGATGCGACCATCTTCCATGCAGCGGACATGGCCAAGCCAGCGTAGTCGCGCTGTCTAAGCAGTTTATACATGCTTTGAAGACCAGCACGTGACAACACCTCGACATTTGTCGCAACGCAGGAACTACAGCAAGAAAATGGGAGTTTCCTCACCCCGTCTCCACCCGCCCAGAACGGAATTCTCACAGTTCATCCGTTTTACGGCAACTGACTCAATATAGTCCAGAAATATTAATGCAGGCTCTTCAGATGTCTATAAACGGCTCTACAGAACAAGATTAGAACCAAGCAACTTAAAACTGTTTTTTTAAAACAAGTTTGGAGTGTAACATTCGACCTGACGCGTTCTCTTCGGAAGCACTTTAGTGACCTTTGTCCTGAGATAAAAGACATAGCTGAGTATCAGCGTAGAACTTTTAACTGTCACTTTTAGATGTTAATAATTTTTTTTTTTTTTTTATTACATATACTGTTCAAAAAAAGAAACGCATAGCTATACGAGGGCGCGTTTTTATGAGTTTGTAAGTAAAATTTGGTGCTAGGGTATATAAAAACCAGCCTCAAATGTTCTTTACAGTGTCAAATACACGTGTTGACCTGAATTGCGTTGGTTTTTGTAATCGTTACAAAGCAGTGGACAATCGTGTTTATGACGCAATTTTAGACCACAGCTCATGTTGCGCGCACGTGAAAGCAACAAAATTTGAGGTGAACACTATTCACTGACTACGCAACTGAAACCGTATAAAAGGATAACGCTACACACACAAAATTCAGTTCATTTTCAAGCAGACATTTATGGCGTCACTATCGATACATTTAAGGAACATTGCTATTGGCCGACTGCATGCAGGCGAAAGTCAAAGTCAGGTTGCCAAGCATCTAAACGTGCATCAGAGTACCATCAGTCGACTTTGGCACCGGTTCCAAGCCACTGGCTCAGTTGAAGACCGGCATCGCAGTGGACGACCCAGAGTGGCAACAGCAGCGGAGGATCGCTTTATTTGGCTTCGTCACCTCAGAGACAGGTTTACAACAGCTTCCTCAACTGCTCAGTCATTGCCTGCAGGACGTCATGTGTCTGATCAAACTGTCCGGAATAGACTGCATGACGCTGGACTTTGGGCACAACGACCTCACCGAGGACCTGTCCTTACGCGCCGCCATCGCCAAAATCGACTTCTTTGGGCCAACCAGCATCGTCCCTGGGCAGATGACAATCAATGGAGACGTGTCTGGTTTAGTGACGAATCTTTCTTTTTGTTGCAGGTCATGATAGACGGCGTAGGGTCTACCGTAGGCGAAATTAACGTTTTGCCCAAAATTGCGTTGATGAAGCTCCGCCGCACGGTGGTGGAGGTGCAATGGTGTGGGAATGATCAGTTACAGTGGAAGGAGTCAATTGGTGCACACTGAAGGAGGCTTGAATACGCAACGATACGTCAATGAAATTCTTCGACCCCATGTCCTTCCACTTTTGGCTGCCCAAAGGTCTGTGTTTCCACAGGACAACGCCAGACCCCATTGTGCACGGTTGACCACACAGTTCCTGACTGCCAACAACATTCTCACCCTTCCCTGGCCATCCCTATCTCCAGACATGAGTCCGATTGAGCACCTGTTGGATGAGCTGCATAGACGTGTTTGTCGCCGAGACGTTGCTCCAGCCAATCGTCGTGATCTGTTCCAGGCACTCCAGGAAGAGTGGGCAGCCATCCCACAGGCCCACATCAGACGTCTGATCGCATCAATGCCCAGGAGATGCCAGTCGCTGATCGATGCAAGAGGAGGCCACACACCATACTAACTGGAAAGCCCGTACGCCAAAAAACTCTCGTGACCCAGATGCAAAATAACTGTCAATTGATTGGTTGAACCCTGAGGTATTCTTGTGTGCAATTTGAACAATTAACTCATTAAATTAAAAAAAGTTATTGAATGTCAAAACTATGGCTATGTGTGTGCCTTCAGTAGTTATGCGTTTCTTTTTTTTGAACAGTATATATGTTTAAACATTTCTTTCTATTCGTCAGAGCAGGGCGTATCTAAATTTGTTTCCGATTTTGTAATAACTCTATCGTATTAATACTATTGTTTTCTTATTATTAATATCTCTGTGCTTATTCCTCTCATTCCTACGCTCACCATTCTCTTTTACATCTTTTATACATCTGCACCTTCGTTTTTTCATATTGAGGAAAATTAGGAAATCCTCACAAAACTAACTAGCTAAGTCACAGCGTGGACCTTTAACTGTCCCGAAAAGATTAATTCTCTACATTGACTGTGGTTGAAGTAAAAATATTCCTTTTTGTTCGGAACAGACTGTATTTTAAGATAAAAATCACACTTTTTGCAAAGATTAAGATACTGTAAACAGTGTCCACGGACTCTAGCAGTGCATATTTTATTACTTGTCTACAATTTTGTATAAACCATTGTGTACCAATTTTATTGCTTCTTACTCATTCCTACTCCCCTCATTATTTCTTTCCTATTGACTATTATCATGTCCGAGTGCAAAAACTCTAATCAAAATATAGGCAATACCACTAATTCATGGCTTAAACTATCAGGGCTTAAAATTGGTCATTTAAACATTTACCACCTGCTAGGTAAGCTTTCTGAAGTCTCCACCTCTCTCCAACAAAACTTCCAGATATTTGGTTTTTCTGAAACCCGTCTCAATGACAAAATTACAGATGACGAAATTAGGATTAATGGATTCACCACCATTCGCAGGGATCCTAACAGACAACATGAAACAGGGCTAGTCATATACATCTCAACATCTCTCCAGTACAGACGCCGTGATGATCTAGAACATACTGGCATTGAATGTTTGTGGCTGGAAATAAAACTCCCCAACCTGACCCCCGTTTTAATTGGTTACCTGTACCGAAACCCTAGCTCTTCTACTGTATGGTTTGACACATTCTCACGAATGATGGACTACGTTTGGGCTTCTTCGAAGGAAATTATTCTACTGGGGGATTTCAATATTGACCTTCACAAACCGAACAACACGTGGAATGATATCACCATCTCATACAACCTCATACAGTTAATCAATCAACCCACGAGAGTAACAGACTCATCATCTACACTAATTGATCATATCTATACGACCTGCCCAGAAAACATTATAGAATGCACAGTCCCACAGACATCATTAAGTGACCACTATCCTATTTGCTGTATCTGGACGAGAACGGGGTTTAAAGCACCTAAAACGGAACACATCACAGTCCATTACAGGAATTTAAAAAAACTTTAACATTAAATTATTCCTACAAGACCTACAAATATCCTCTCTCTCATACGTGTACCAACTTCCGCATCCAGAAGAAGCCATAACATACTGGACACAAACTTTCAACAACGTATTCGACAAACATGTTCCTATAAAGCAGGTTCGGGTCAAAAACATCAGAAAGACCCCATGGATAACCAACGAAATACTATCAACAATGAGAGAGCGGGACGAAGCACATACGCTCAAAGATTTCAGCAGGTATCGGATGCTTAGAAACAAAGTACAATACCTCATTCGTCAGGAAAAGAAACTACATTTCAGAAAGATGATTCAAGACAAAGCAAACAGCAAAGAAGTCTGGGCAGCCATTAGAACACTAACACACAAATCAAAGTGTTGAGCCGTTTCTTTCTATAATGGTATTGATCTTCATAACGCGAATGGTTGAATAGGAACAAAAATGTCAGAAAACTGTTCTTCAAACGAACTCCAACAAGTAGGGGTTTAACTTGTTACCTATTGGCAGTACACAAGTCTGTTGATAACGGTACATGTATTTTATTTGACGTGACACATATATAGAGTGGAACACACAAGACGATCATGGTTACAGATTACAGATGCTAATGTCATACTTTTAAAGTTGCTGATCATACTCTCAAATTCTTGGAGATTCTTCAATAATCAAGTCCTCTTCTATCCAAGTGAGCTAAGGATCACTTCGGTTACCCTCTAATATATATTTACGATGAAGTCCGTTGACCTTCTTCCAAGGACGTCTATCGTGGTAAACGGATTCATGTTCAAGGATCAATCTTGGATATCACCCGTAAAATTCCCAGACTTTCTTCATCCAATACTTATGTAGCATATATTCGTAAACATCCAAATAAAGTCATCCACAACAATACAACCAGGTTAGAGTTCTGTGTTGGCTAACCTCTCTTTATATCCATGCCACGACTTTGGCATTGACAAAATACGGCATATAAAACATGGGAAGCATACGAATCAATTAACGTCGTTCACTCGTAGGTATCATCCCTCTACGGTAATTCAAAAGGGCTAACGACTCCGTCTGTCCATTCTAGGAATGACATGCTATGATGAATTCCCGCTAGATCAAACTAGGAGCAGCCTAATACTTTAATTTAATTCAATAAATATTTGATATGACCTGGGGCGACACTTACTTGATACTTCTACTATAGGTTTCATCATGAATACCAGTAGAATCAATATAACATAATGGCTTCTTCAAACTTGCCAGCAATTTTCCAAGAAATATATCTCGGACATCAACAAGGTCCGAACTACCCCGTTCAAAACATGACGTCACAATCCCTAAACTAGGTTACCCGTGCGTCCAAAGCAACTCACACTGCATTATGCACGTCAGTGCGTGAATCAATCGAACGCATAAATAATATAACTATATAAAACTGGTGCGTACATTTGGCAGGACCGAAGACTACCCCCTTAGGTAATAAATGTACGTAACAGCTCCCTTATCACCTCCCCTTAAAAAAATTAATTCTATTAATTTTTTTGAACTTAGTACCCGAGAGAGGTGAGTCAAAACTACAACAAGATATGAAATGCATAAAGTTATACCATATTAAGAAAAGAATATTAAACGAAATCAATATAACTAAATGATAGTATGCATTAAAGCACACATCCACTATCGACCTACTTTGGAACGATGTGGTAATATTCGAAGTAAAAACAAGTTTGAAAATGAAAAATGAAAAAACCATAAAAAAAAAGATGATAATAAAATTCAACTAAGTTTTCAAAAAAAAAAAAATTTGAAACATATGATTTCAAAAATGAAAATGAACAGCAACACTGATGATGATCAATGACAAGGGAATCAATAAAACAGAAAAATTGAAAATACAATGTGCAAAAATGAAGCAATGCAAAATTAAACACTTTAAGAATCAACACACTTAATGTTTTCTAACACTAGTAAGGTTGACTAATGATCTAACAGTGAGATATCATAACTAAGACAGGTGAATGCAAGTATTACGTGACAGCTAAGAAAGTTAGTATATGTCTGATCCATAATCAATTAAATAGATTAAATTGAATTATTCTAATTTATATATTTCTTAATTACTAACAAATAACCAGTTACTAATATATTCTAAGTAATTCCAATATCACTATTAATATGTCAATGTTCAGTTACACTAGTTAGTAATCGACGAGACGATGTTCTCAATGTTCCATACATGATAAAATATATTCTCGAACACGATATGTAGTGTAATATGTTCCATAGGAATAACAAATGTATATTTGTCGCTCTTAACAATGTTTCCATCCTAATAAAAAGTTACTGTAGTACCAATGTTCACGTACTAATAAAATGTTATTCTAATACCACTGTTCCCGTTCTAATAAAACGTTACTATAGTATCAATGTTCACGTACTAATAAAATGTTACAACACAAGAAGTAATGTTATAATCCACAAGTAAGTATATCATGAAAGTTATACTTATACGAATATTTCAGTTATATAAACAGTCTTTATAGATGTACACTCATTGATAAGGTACAAAGTTATTCATGTTATCGGTGAGGATGTTTCAACATCTGGAAGTGGTTTAGTTTCGACAAGTTCGCTTGGGCATCTCGACAAACAGTCTGCGAACACATTCTTCACTCCAGGAATAGCACGTATTTCAAAATTGAATGGTTGAAGCGCTATAGCGTAACGCGCTGACTTTGATGATTTGACATTCTTCGTGTTCAGTGCGGTAAGAGCTTTTTGATCAGATTCCACCACAAAGTGTGAGCCGAGAAGGTAACGTTCCAGTTTTGTGATTGCCCACACTAATGCGAGGAGCTCTTTATCGAGAACGGAGTATTTGAGCTCGCTCTCCGTAAGTTTTCTGGACACGTACATCACCGGAAATAAGGTGCCGTTGTATTCCTGCATCAAAACTGCAGCGATAGCGTAGGAAGAAGCATCACTGCGAAGAATGAAGGTGAGATTTTTGTTAGGCAACCTCAAAAAAGGTTCATTTGAAAAAAATCGTTTTATATAGTCTAACGCCGTTTGGTGATCCTGCGACCACTTTATTACATTAGATGTGCCTTTCTTCAGTAGAGACGACAAAGGTGCAGTTATAGTAGACCAATGAGGGATGAATTTTGAATAGAACTGTATTAGTCCTAAAAGCGACCTAACTTGTTTTTTGTCTTAGGTGCTGAGATGTTTAAAATTTTAGAGACGTTACTGTCTTCTGTATACATGAAACCATGACCTATGCGGTGACCCAGAAATGAGATGTCATGAAAACCGACAAAAGCCTTTGAAGGTTTCGCTGTTAAGTTATAATCCCGTAAGGTAGAAAGTAAAGCTTTTAACCCATGAATATGTTCATCCCAAGAGTCACTGAAAAGACAGATGTCATCTATATAAGTAATGACATCGGGACGATGAGACAATATGCGGCGCATCATGCGTACAAAGGTAGCTGGCGCATTCATTAATCCGAATGGCATAAAATTCCATTGAAAAAGACCCCGTGGCGTCGAGAAAGCGGTGAATGGCTTTGCTTTAGGAGTGAGTGGCACTTGCCAATAGCCCTTTGAAAGGTCAAATTTCGAAAAGAATGTGGCATGAGATAATTTCTCCAATAAGTCGTCTAAAAGAGGTAACGGTTCCGCATCGAATTTTGTAACTTTGTTTAATTTACTGTAATCTACGCAAAGACGTATATTGTTGTCCTTCTTCCTAATGATTACCATAGAAGAAGAATATGGTGATGAAGATGGTTCAATTATATTTAATTGAAGCATCTCATCCAATTCCTTATCAACCTTATCACGAAAGTGTAAAGGGATAGGATATGGGCGAACTCGAATAGGTGTATCGTCAGTCAGAATAATGTCATGTTGGATGACTGACGTATGACCTGGGATGTCAGTGAGGACATCCTCATACGAGTGTAGAATATTAGAGACTTGCTGACGTTGATCAGCCGAAAGAGTAGATGAGATTGTAACATCATTCCATTTCTCAGTGGAATGGAGTGGTACAACTGGTATTGGTAGTTGTACATCATTGAAAGAAGATTCTTCTTGGATGACTGACAAACTAGAATAGTGTTGAATAGGAGGTGTAGGATCGTCAGTTGCCTGGAACACTGACTGTAGATAATCAGGACGTGAGTAATACTCCTTCAACATGTTAATGTGGAAGGTTTTATGTTTACCATTAACATCAACGATGTAGTCGACATCGGATATTCTTGAGATGATCCTGAAAGGACCTCTCCAGGTAATTAAAAGACGATTGTTATGCGCAGGGAGTAATACAAAAGCTTCGTCACCAGGAATAAGCTGGCGAAGACGTCTATACTTGTTTGCAAATAGACGAGCTTTTTCTTTGGCTTGTTCGGATGATGCAGTAGCTAGTCTACAAGCATCTATGATTCTCTTTCTCAGAGAGATCACATACTCATAAGAGGATTGAGTTTCCTCTTCAATATTCTCGTCAACCAATAAGTCGTGGATTAACGACATCGGACCGCGTGGTTGCATGCCAAAAACTAGCTGGAATGGAGAAAACCCCGTGGCTTGATTTTGTACTTCGCGATACGCGAACAGAGCAGCGGGTATGACCCGATCCCAGTCTTGGGGATGGTCTTGGGTCATCTTACCCAACAACTGCTTGAGTGTCCTATTGAGACGCTCAATTAACCCATTTGACATCGGATGATAAATAGAACTAAGAGATCTGTCTATACCTAATGTCTTCATAACTTGAGACATGGATTCAGAAATGAACTGAACCCCATGATCCGACAAGATTTTCCGTGGAAAACCAATGCGTGAGAAGATTAACATCAATGCCTCTGCTACACTGGCAGATGAAGTGTTCTTGAGAGGGATGGCCTCAGGCCAACGAGTGCACATGTCAATGCACGTAAGAATATGCGTATGCCCTCTAGCAGATGGAAGCATCGGACCAATAATGTCTATAGCCATTTTATCACATGGTCTAATCGGGATGTCCGCAGCTTGAATAGGAGCCGCATGAAATGGACCCCTTACCTTAACTTCCTGACATATCAAACAGGACCGACAATAGAGAGTGATGTCCCTATGGACGCCTGGCCAGTAGAATGCCGAAAGCACTCTGGATTTGGTACGCGAAAAACCCATATGGCCCGCACATTGCGAGTCATGTGCATGTCGTAATATACGAGATCTCATAGAGGATGGGACTAAGATCTGATAACATAAGGATGAATCCTTTTCATGTATTACTCTAACCAAAATCCCATTTTTAAGTATAAAGTCATGTCTAGATTTTGCAAGTTTGTTGCTGGTATTCCTTTTGTTCACATAATGAAATTTTTTTTTAATGAATCATCATTCTTTTGCAATGTTGCAAACAACTCCCGTGAAATAGGAGCATCATCATCACAAGTGGTATGAACTGTAGGTCCAATAGGTGTATCATGCGACATATTAGTAGCTTGCGCTCTAGTCACTACTGCATTTGCAGTTTGAATATGTCGCTCTTCCCATTCAGCAATTTGCTGTGGCGTACACTCTTTAATACCATGTATGCGACCAAGTATTAAATCACAAATTGGATTCGGAAGGAGACATGCCTGGATCTTTCCTGAAAAAAATGGAGTATTAAGGTCAATAATAGCAGTGGGAAATGTTTCAACGGTGCCACCAAAAGTCACACACTTGACAACCCTGCCCGTGGCACAACTTGGGTTGATTAGCGAAGTCCGGACGCCCACAGTGCTACAACCTGAGTCAAATAGGAGAGAGCATGAAATGTTGTTGACAAATCCCTTGTTAAACTTAAGAGAGCCCTGTCCCTGGTGTACTGACGTAGCAGTGGCTGTGCAGACTACAGGTAGACTAGGCAAGGTATGTCCGCAACGCAGCGTCGTGATCGCCTTAGGCTGGAAAAGTGTCGAGCATTCTGGACAGTCTTTCACCTGGGTACAATCAAGAGAACAAGACATAGCATTGTGAGTTTCAGCTACTTTACCCTGTTCAATGTTAGCCTGTGTATCAATTAAAGAGACATTAGAATGTCTACCCGTATTACTTGACGATCTATCTCTAAGACGCGATCGATTTTGATTATTTGCATTAAAATTGTCATAATTGTCGTTTCTGCTTGAGTTAAAATTCGGATATTATAATGTCCCTGATTATTTTTAAAATTATTGTTATCAAAATCTCGCGATCTGTGAGTTTGGTTCCAAGAAACATTAAATGGAGCAGATTGTTGAAATTGCTTCCCTTTGTAAAAGTTATCATTGTTAAAATTGTAATTATTTCCCTTATTGACATACCTGTCAGCACTAAAGGAACGATTTCGTGAAAAATTGTTTTGTTGTGCTGCAAAAGCAACAGGCAATTCATTCTTAACCTGAGCATTACTTAGATCCATGGTTGGGTGAGCAGTGCAGAAGTTTTTTGCATGTTCTTCTAAGTCTTTTATTGATAAAGGTTTCCTTTCATGTAAAAATGCGAGAAATGTAGGATTTACAGGCGATAGAACCTTATCGCGCATCAGTAAATCGAAGAGACCTTCATACGACTTTTCAATTTTGGATAATTCAATCCATCTTTCTAGGGTTAGTCGTATTTGTGACAGAAAATCACTGAAATTTCTGCTTGATTGCGGTAGTAATGTACGAAATCTTAATCGGTATTCATCTTCTGTCATTTGAAATTTCTTCAGAAGTGCGGCTCTAAGAGCATTATAATCATTCTTCTCATTAATACTGGTCGTATGATAAACTGCTAAAGCATCACCAGTAAGTAACCTGGATAAATATGTGCAATACAGTGTTTTATCCACGTTATATGAAATACAAGTGGCCTCATATCTATCTAGGAAAAATATTATGTCATCCGACGGTGGATTAAATTTAGGTAATTTAAGGTGAATTTCCTTAAAGTGATCATGTCTGGATGAAGTTTGGCTTTCAAAAGTTCTCTGAGAATTAGCTTCCTGAGTTAACCTAAGTCTCTCATATTCTGACTCTGCTAATTTCAGTTCATGCTGTCGTTTTTTATCATTCTCTTCCATCTCAAGCTGAAGTCGTTTTGTGTTTTGTTCCGCTATTAATCTTCTTTCTTCCATTTCTTTTTGTTTGACTTCCAACTCAATCTTAAGTCTTTCTTCAGCCTCCCTTTCCTTCTGTTCTGCCTCTCGCTGAAATCGTTTATCTTCTAATTCAGCGGCTAATCTCATTTTTTTCTCCTCTTCCTCAGCTATAAATTTCCTCTTCTTTTCATCCTCCTCAGCAGTTAATCTCATTTTTTTCTCCTCTTCCTCAGCTATAAATTTCCTCTTCTTTTCATCCTCCTCAGCAGTTAATCTCATTTTTTTCTCATTCTCCTCAGATTCAATCCGTTTTTGATCTGCCTCAAATTTCAAATTTTCCAATCTTAACTTTTCAGCCTCCAATCTTTGAGCTTCCAACCTTTGAGATTCTTTATATTCCGACATAGCGAATTGTCTTACCTCTTCAGCAGGTATTTGCGAAGCTTTTGCTTGCTTAATGAAATAATCTAGTGAATACATTATGCTTTATAAGTAGTCACAATATTCTTGATTTAGAAAATGATAATTAATCAATGTAAATTAATTAACCTTGTTACTATAACAAGTGTTCTTCGTTCCTGTCCTAGAACGGTATCTTTTGTTATCATATAATTATGAAATATGTTAATAATCAATACAATAATTTATGTAATGAAATGTAATGAAGTCAACAACGTGAAAGACAATAGAAACATTACCGACAAGACATGATAATCAAGACGGGTGAACACAATCGTAGCAATCAACAAAAAATAGAAATGTATAACTAAAATAGAATGTCGTAAAAATTTACGATGACAACTACGATCAGATACTCAACAAGACAATTGACAACACAGTGTAAAAACATAGGTTTTGTAAAAAACTGAACGACAGGAAAGGTGAGACGGACGCATAATACAAACAAAATTCATCATAAAACTAAATACGAGTAAAAATAACTACCAAAAACAACAAGTAAACGTGACGAAACAGCTAAACAGATACTATCATAAGGAACAATTAGCGATCGGAACTTCGGCAAGGTTTCTAGCCTTGAACCGGAATTATCGCTCAATTGAAACTTACAAGTTGAGCCCTACAGAACGTCTGACGAAGAACCCGAATAGGCTTCGAGATGGATCTCGTTCGTCAGATCAACCTCCCTACCTCCCACGAAGAATGCACAACATATAACATATAACACGGAAAATGTACAGATGGACATAAGTATCGAAGGCACAGCTAATAATAATAAAAGGTACAACGAAAACACGTTATACTCATCTCGCGTGTGCCGGGAAAAAAAACAATGTTCCTCGTCTCCGTGGATGTACGTCTGAGGATAAAATACTTCTCTCTGCGTATACAACAACAGCTCGCACGAAATAATGACGAATAGGTGATCCCAAGGCAGTCAGTCACTGTTAAACTTGACGTGGAGGTTGATTGATGACCTTGAGCATTTTGTAACCGTCAGTTGATTCTGATTTATTTTCACAATAAGTTCCAAATTTGAGGTGTTATCGCCTTGAAAGTACAAATCTTCTTTTCAAACGATACTTTGATTGAGTACGTTCCTTTGAAAATTATTTAATTTCCAGACCACACTGGCATACCAATTACTGTTGAGCCGTTTCTTTCTATAATGGTATTGATCTTCATAACGCGAATGGTTGAATAGGAACAAAAATGTCAGAAAACTGTTCTTCAAACGAACTCCAACAAGTAGGGGTTTAACTTGTTACCTATTGGCAGTACACAAGTCTGTTGATAACGGTACATGTATTTTATTTGACGTGACACATATATAGAGTGGAACACACAAGACGATCATGGTTACAGATTACAGATGCTAATGTCATACTTTTAAAGTTGCTGATCATACTCTCAAATTCTTGAAGATTCTTCAATAATCAAGTCCTCTTCTATCCAAGTGAGCTAAGGATCACTTCGGTTACCCTCTAATATATATTTACGATGAAGTCCGTTGACCTTCTTCCAAGGACGTCTATCGTGGTAAACGGATTCATGTTCAAGGATCAATCTTGGATATCACCCGTAAAATTCCCAGACTTTCTTCATCCAATACTTATGTAGCATATATTCGTAAACATCCAAATAAAGTCATCCACAACAATACAACCAGGTTAGAGTTCTGTGTTGGCTAACCTCTCTTTATATCCATGCCACGACTTTGGCATTGACAAAATACGGCATATAAAACATGGGAAGCATACGAATCAATTAACGTCGTTCACTCGTAGGTATCATCCCTCTACGGTAATTCAAAAGGGCTAACGACTCCGTCTGTCCATTCTAGGAATGACATGCTATGATGAATTCCCGCTAGATCAAACTAGGAGCAGCCTAATACTTTAATTTAATTCAATAAATATTTGATATGACCTGGGGCGACACTTACTTGATACTTCTACTATAGGTTTCATCATGAATACCAGTAGAATCAATATAACATAATGGCTTCTTCAAACTTGCCAGCAATTTTCCAAGAAATATATCTCGGACATCAACAAGGTCCGAACTACCCCGTTCAAAACATGACGTCACAATCCCTAAACTAGGTTACCCGTGCGTCCAAAGCAACTCACACTGCATTATGCACGTCAGTGCGTGAATCAATCGAACGCATAAATAATATAACTATATAAAACTGGTGCGTACATTTGGCAGGACCGAAGACTACCCCCTTAGGTAATAAATGTACGTAACACACATACTAACTTTCTTAGTGTCACGTAATACCTGCATTCACAGGTCTTAGTTATGATATCTCACTGTTAGATCACTAGTCAACCGTACTAGTGTTAGAAAACATTAAGTGTGTTGATTCTTAAAGTGTTTAATTTTGCATTGCTTCATTTTTGCACATTGTATTTTCAATTTTTCTGTTTTATTGATTCTCTTGTCATTGATCATCATCAGTGTTGCTGTTCATTTTCATTTTTGAAATCATATGTTTCAAATTTTTTTTGAAAACTTAGTTGAATTTTATTATCATCTTTTTATTATGGTTTTTTCATTTTTCATTTTCAAACTTGTTTTTACTTCGAATATTACCACATCGTTCCAAAGTAGGTCGATGTGGATGTGTGCTTTAATGCATACTATCATTTAGTTATATTGATTTCGTTTAATATTCTTTTCTTAATATGGTATAACTTTATGCATTTCATATCTTGTTGTAGTTTTGACTCACCTCTCTCGGGTACTAAGTTAAAAAAAATTAATAGAATTAATTTTTTTAAGGTATATAATAAAAGGTACAACGAAAACACGTTATACTCATCTCGCGTGTGCCGAGAAAAAAAACAATGTTCCTCGTCTCCGTGGATGTACGTCTGAGGATAAAATACTTCTCTCTGCGTATACAACAACAGCTCGCACGAAATAATGACGAATAGGTAATCCCAAGGCAGTCAGTCACTGTTAAACTTGACCTGGAGGTTGATTGATGACCTTGAGCATTTTGTAACCGTCAGTTGATTCTGATTTATTTTCACAATAAGTTCCAAATTTGAGGTGTTGTCGCCTTGAAAGTACAAATCTTCTTTTCAAACGATACTTTGATTGAGTACGTTCCTTTGAAAATTATTTAATTTCCAGACCACACTGGCATACCAATTACTGTTGAGCCGTTTCTTTCTATAATGGTATTGATCTTCATAACGCGAATGGTTGAATAGGAACAAAAATGTCAGAAAACTGTTCTTCAAACGAACTCCAACAAGTAGGGGTTTAACTTGTTACCTATTGGCAGTACACAAGTCTGTTGATAACGGTACATGTATTTTATTTGACGTGACACATATATAGAGTGGAACACACAAGACGATCATGGTTACAGATTACAGATGCTAATGTCATACTTTTAAAGTTGCTGATCATACTCTCAAATTCTTGGAGATTCTTCAATAATCAAGTCCTCTTCTATCCAAGTGAGCTAAGGATCACTTCGGTTACCCTCTAATATATATTTACGATGAAGTCCGTTGACCTTCTTCCAAGGACGTCTATCGTGGTAAACGGATTCATGTTCAAGGATCAATCTTGGATATCACCCGTAAAATTCCCAGACTTTCTTCATCCAATACTTATGTAGCATATATTCGTAAACATCCAAATAAAGTCATCCACAACAATACAACCAGGTTAGAGTTCTGTGTTGGCTAACCTCTCTTTATATCCATGCCACGACTTTGGCATTGACAAAATACGGCATATAAAACATGGGAAGCATACGAATCAATTAACGTCGTTCACTCGTAGGTATCATCCCTCTACGGTAATTCAAAAGGGCTAACGACTCCGTCTGTCCATTCTAGGAATGACATGCTATGATGAATTCCCGCTAGATCAAACTAGGAGCAGCCTAATACTTTAATTTAATTCAATAAATATTTGATATGACCTGGGGCGACACTTACTTGATACTTCTACTATAGGTTTCATCATGAATACCAGTAGAATCAATATAACATAATGGCTTCTTCAAACTTGCCAGCAATTTTCCAAGAAATATATCTCGGACATCAACAAGGTCCGAACTACCCCGTTCAAAACATGACGTCACAATCCCTAAACTAGGTTACCCGTGCGTCCAAAGCAACTCACACTGCATTATGCACGTCAGTGCGTGAATCAATCGAACGCATAAATAATATAACTATATAAAACTGGTGCGTACATTTTCTGAAACCCGTCTCAATGACAAAATTACAGATGACGAAATTAGGATTAATGGATTCACCACCATTCGCAGGGATCCTAACAGACAACATGAAACAGGGCTAGTCATATACATCTCAACATCTCTCCAGTACAGACGCCGTGATGATCTAGAACATACTGGCATTGAATGTTTGTGGCTGGAAATAAAACTCCTCAACCTGACCCCCGTTTTAATTGGTTACCTGTACCGAAACCCTAGCTCTTCTACTGTATGGTTTGACACATTCTCACGAATGATGGACTACGTTTGGGCTTCTTCGAAGGAAATTATTCTACTGGGGGATTTCAATATTGACCTTCACAAACCGAACAACACGTGGAATGATATCACCATCTCATACAACCTCATACAGTTAATCAATCAACCCACGAGAGTAACAGACTCATCATCTACACTAATTGATCATATCTATACGACCTGCCCAGAAAACATTATAGAATGCACAGTCCCACAGACATCATTAAGTGACCACTATCCTATTTGCTGTACCTGGACGAGAACGGGGTTTAAAGCACCTAAAACGGAACACACCACAGTCCATTACAGGAATTTAAAAAACTTTAACATTAAATTATTCCTACAAGACCTACAAATATCCCCTCTCTCATACGTGTACCAACTTCCGCATCCAGAAGAAGCCATAACATACTGGACATAAACTTTCAACAACGTATTCGACAAACATGTTCCTATAAAGCAGGTTCGGGTCAAAAACATCAGAAAGACCCCATGGATAACCAACGAAATACTATCAACAATGAGAGAGCGGGACGAAGCACATACGCTCAAAGATTTCAGCAGGTATCGGATGCTTAGAAACAAAGTACAATACCTCATTCGTCAGGAAAAGAAACTACATTTCAGAAAGATGATTCAAGACAAATCAAACAGCAAAGAAGTCTGGGCAGCCATTAGAACACTAACACACAAATCAAAGTCGCTAAACTCTTTACCAAAAAGCTGCTCCCTCACGGCAACTCATTTTAGCAACCACTTCAAAACAGAAATTAGCCTTCTCAAGTCGACACTAAAGCCAATGGGCTGCGATATTAGTAAATTGACAGCCTTCTGCAACACTGAACACACCACAACAGATCTAAGACATATTCCTTTTCTAACAGTACATGAAGTTCTCAAATATATCTTGGCATTAAAAAACAACAATTCATCTGGGCTTGATAGTATCAGCAATAAGATTCTACGTTACGCTGCGCCCATCATTTGCGACTCCTTAACCTATGTATACAACCAATGTATTGCACACAACTACTTCCTCACAGCATTTAAATCTGCCAAAGTGTATCCCCTCTATAAATCTGGCTCACATAGCGATCCCAACAGCTACAGACCAATATCCCTTCTATCATCTCTTTCAAAACCACTAGAGAAACACATTTACAACACCACATCTCAACACTTAACAACAAACAAACTGCTCATTGATAGCCAGTCAGGTTTAAAACCCAAACATTCCTGTCACACAGCTCTCACCAAAATGGCAGACAACTGGCTTGTGGTAAGTTGGGATTATATAATATATTTATAGGGGACTTAGTGTACTGACTGAGATCAGCTGTGAAGGTATCTGTATCTAATAAGTGTGGTGTGTTACAGATGACCTTACTTGCTACCACATTTAGACCTCAATCAGACTTATTCTAGAATTTTGTGATGACTACGTTCAATGTCTAGGGTTATGATAGTGCTGTAGTGTAATTCACAACAACCAGCAGACAGATAAACATCTAAGTTAAGATCCTCAACAAATTGACAACAATATGACAGTCACAAACAACTAACACTCTAAAGATTATCTTATTAAGTCAAGGGTTAAATTTTAACAAATGTATAGAATTTTTTTTCAATAAATAGATATCCTGATCCTACTACACAGTGAATCAGGAATCACAATCAAATGTAAACACAATGTTTATGTACAAAATTTTATACAAAGGATCTTTGTCCCGACATATAATATTATTATAATATGAGTGTAATGTTGTGAGGTAGTATTATGAGGCAATACTGGCTGTTTGAGCTAGGTTGTTGGTTGTCATCACGACTTCATGTGTTTGTTACTGGTGGAAATAATATTAAAGGATTCACAGATTCTTTTACTTTTTAAAACAATTACTGTCCCTCTTGGACTATTTATGTAAGTCAATTGAGGTGGGTTATACAAGGGTGAGCTGCTCGTGCTGACACATTCTTAGCTCATATAGCGGCTGCAGGAAAACTGTATCCTCTGCTCGCTTGCTTCTCAGTTTGCTAAAAAAAACCCACAATGGCCGATATCTTGGGCAAGAAGTCTGCTGCCAGAGTTCTGGATCAAGCAAGGCTCAGACCATGTGCTGCTATATTAACATCAGTACCACGGTCCCTGAAATAAGAAGGTTATGCCTCCTTCTTCATAACTAATATATAATACATTTCCACACTGACGTACAAGACAGTACAAACATAAAGTTCAGAGCTGTAGGCCAACTGCTAGCTTTTCATGTGACAATATACACCAGTATTCCTCTTCCTAATGGTTACAACGCCTCTGCAATTCCAGCGTTAATCCCTTCTATACAATAGGATAGGTGTCATGTTACATATGGCAATCCAATATATCTATCTGTATAGGCAGTTATACTCCTCTCTGACAATCTTTACAAGGTGGAGCAATATCTAGGCTTTGCCTCATGTTTGCTACTGAACCACACACATACAGACATAATTTATCATTTCACATTCAATTTTCATATAAAATATATTAAATATGTCTAGCTTACCACAATTCAAGGAAATATTAAACAAGTAACGTTGACTGGCGATGAATTCTGGCACAATTTTGATCTGCCTTTGTCCAGGCTTTTCCTTTATTAGAAAATTCTTAGCCTGCTCTCAACGTACTGGATTTTCACAGGATTTATTTTCAAAAATGGCAGTGAACTGACGCTTCTATTTGACCATATCTAACGTTCTAACCAATCAGGCCATGTTTACATGAGCCTTTGAAAAAAAACTATCCATCCTATAAGTTGCCATTAACAACAATATTTGTATTTGCAGTTAGACCAATAAGGTTTCGCCTTACATTTTACCACAGCCAATCAAATCGTATCTAACGTGTCGGCCTCATTTTCCCCAAAGCAGTGTTTTCCAAACATGCCATTAAAAAAATAAGCAGATATGATCTTGTGCTGTCAGTCAACCCCACTATAGTATTTTGGCTATAATTTGTTAATTAATAGACTATTTGCGTAACACATAACATATTCTTTGTCAGCAAGTACTAAGGTACAAGAATATATAAGTTTAATGGGGCTAAGTGGCTTCGTTCAAAATATGTATTTTTCTATGATAGTCGTGACTTTGCTGTTACCACCTGTTCACTTCCATACTATGGGATGTCTTCTGTACTGTCAGACTAATGTCAGGAGCTTAGACATAAAACAGTAGAATGTCAGGTTTCCCAATAAGACTTTAAACCTGTTTTCAAAACCTAACCTCGTATCGTTAGTGTTTTTTTATCACTGTTTATTTGAAAAAATCAGGCCTTCATGCGTTTCGCGTGTGATTGGCGTTCACTTTTTAATCGCGAGACGACGTAGTATTATTGCTTCGCTCCGTCTATCATTTCTCGTCTCTGCTTAGCCCGTCTGTCTTTCTAGGTCAACTTTGTGTGTATAATTTCATTAATGGTAGTATTTGTATCTAGGTCATTATGCAGTGTGCCTATCAAGGTCGTTGTAGTGGGTTTGATGGTATTGTATGGTGGTGATGGTACTACGTGTGATGCATGAGGTCAGCTGTGAAGGCTCCTGAGATAAATTGTAACTGAGAGTTGTCAGAAGGCCCTTCTCGCTACCACTACGACCTCACACTTATCTTTTTTTCTTTTCTAATGACTGTGACTACGTTAAGTGTCTAGGGTATTGATATGTAATGTGGTGTGATAGTTTATAGACACACACACAGATATTTAAGAAGTCTAATAATATTAACAAATGTTATAATACACTGAACTAACTCAAGTGTGTAAAATTTTTGATAGAAATTTTTTTTTACATTTATTTTGTTCTGGATCAAGTTTTATTTTGACCAGAACTTATAAAAGATTTAGAAATTATGAAAGAAATGCATGGAATATTACATAATAAATGCAAGAGTGTACATATGTATGTACTAGACTATTTAGTTTTATTAATGTTTATAGTAGTCATCTAATTGGGAGGATAGTTAATGGTTGTGCTGTTGGGGTGGCCTCATCACTCCAGTCTATATTGACTACACCTTGTCCAGAAATGGCAGGAATTTTATGGGATTGTTAGTAACTAAATGGAGTTGGTGAATTTCCAGCAGACCAGAGGCTCACTCAACTTTGAAGATGTAGCTCTGGTGCTGAGATCTGGTGGCCCCACCTCTCCGTGCTTGGGGGCAATAATAGTGGTCTGGTGGCCCCACCTCTCCGTGCTTGGGGGCAATAATAGTCTGCTCTGACACAACGTTACTGCACGGATCCACTCTGGTAAAATCACCAACTTAGTTGACACCGCCTTGGTGACAACTGAAACTCACAGCTCAGATTATGAATAAAGAACACAGAAATGCTAGCAAAACTCAGCTGAGCTGCTGGCTATAGTATGGCGTCCCTGAACTTATTTCAATTTATTTCATTTGGAAATCACCACACTTGAAATTTACTGTGTCTATCACTGAACAACTATTGAGGAATGGCCCCAAATGCGCGTCTGAGCGCCGATAATATGATTGTCTGTGGCCAATCACTGCCTTGGTTTTTTTTTTAATTCAAATTTCCTACACTAAAGTCATTTCAGTCATGCTTCAGTCAAGTATGGATTTTTATCTGTTAGTCTGTCCGTCTCTACTTGCGTTTTCACAAAAACGTACTTGTTTTTTGAACCAACCTATTCATCCCCTCTGCAATTTTGCCTGAAAAGTTATTTTTAGCCACAGCTTCCACCAATTCCCCTTCTCTTTCATTCTAACTAGATTTGGACACTTGAGTCTTCAAGGTCGCGATTTTTGTGCAAATAATGACAGGTTTGATTCAATGCAGTCTTTCGCTGTTGTGAACAACACAGTCTTTTGTCAATGTCTTCATTATTATCTATCCGTCTGTATAATTAAAAGCATATTATTTCACTGCTCAGAATGGGCCATCCGGCCAGCTAATTTTTATATTCCTAACATTAATATTAAGAAAAAGTTACTTTTTAAATTTTGTAATATTTCAAGCATCTGCGTTTAGCCGCTGAATTCAAATCAAAGGCTTGGTATCGCAAAAGCATCCCTTTCCGTACCTCGTGTCAATTTGGGGACGTGAATTTTTACTTCCCCCCCCCCAATTGCGTCTCCTTAGCCTTGCTAGTCTCACGCAAGTTTTCAGTCATATTTTTTTCCTTTTGATCCGCCGTTCTCATCCCGCTCAAATGGTAACCGTTTTGACTTCCCGTCTAGCAAGTCAATTTTTATGGAGGGTGATGACCCGCGGTCAGGGCGATCATGTACTATCAGCAGCCTACGCATTATGTTTTTATCCTTACATGTTATCTTTGGAGGTATTTTAACGTTGTATCTCTGTTAATTTTACGACACATCTCCCCACTTGAAAACATGCCTACGGCAAGTTCCAAAACCAGCGATACACATAGGTAAAATTACTCCTCACGTCTGCCACTACTCTAATTTTGATCACAGGGGTGCCGACTGAGGAAATCTGCACCAACATTCAATTTGCCTGGGATATATTGGATACTAAACTGATAAGGTTGAAGCAATAAAGACCACCTCAGCAATCTTGCGTTTTCATGCTTAGCCTGAGATAAGAATACAAGAGGCTGATGGTCCGTCTCGACCACAAAAGTCCTACCATACAGATAGATTTGAAACTTCTTTATTGCCCAGATTAACGCTAAACATTCTTTTTCGCTTGTGGAGTATCCTTGTTCCGCCTTATTCAATTTGCGGCTTGCATAAGCGACTGGTTTCAGTTCCCCATCAGGTGAAGATGATCTTTGCAACAAAGCCCCTCCGAGTCCTACATTACTTGCATCGGTTCTTAAGACAAAGTCCTGTGTCAAATCAGGCAGTTTGAGAATAGGCTTGCTAGTGAGTTTTTCCTTTAACTCTTGGAACGCTAGTTCACATTGTGCAGTCCAAATAATTTTATCTGGAAGTCCCTTGCGAGTCAGATCAGTCAGAGGAGCACAAATAGCGTTAAAATTTTTGATGTATTTCTGATAAAATCCGCATAACGACACGAATGATCGCACGTCTTTTTTTGTTTGTGGCCTAGGTGCTCTCTGCAGTTTTTCCAAATTCTTAGGATCAGGGGTCATATTACCCTGATATACAGTGTGCCCCAAGAATTCCAACTCTTTGCATCCAATACAACATTTTGTTGGCCTAGCAGTTAAGTTCGCCTCCCGAAGCCTATTAAATAACATTTCTAGAGCTTCAATGTGTTCTTCAAATGTCTCTGTGGCGACGAGAATATCATCCATGAAATTCGTGATACATGGGTTATTCAGGGGATCCAACAATTTGCGCATCATCCTTGAAAACACACTCGGAGCATTTTTCAGTCCGAATGGTAGCATATTGAATTCATAATGTCCATCCGAAGTGCTAAAAGCCAAATAAGGTCTCACTTCAGGCTTCACTGGGATCTGGTAATAGCCTTTACTAAGATCCACCTTTGAAAAGTATTTTGCCTTGTTCAGTCTGGCAAATAACTGTTTTGTGTCTGGTAATGGATCCACTTGTCCTTCTGTGACAGCATTCAGTTTCCTGTAATCTATGCACAGTCTGTGTTCCTCAGACGGTTTTCTCAACAAAACGACACTAGAACTAAAAGATGATTCACTGTGCGAAATAATCCCCTCCTTCAACAAATAATCTATTTCTTCCTTCAATGCCTTCTCCTTCGCGAACGGAATAGAATAGGCTCTCATACAGATTGGGTTTGAGTCTACCAGTTTCATGTCATACTGTAGCAAATTTGTATGGCCTGGTTTATCTGTTAATACATCTGTATGTTCCTCCAGAACCTGTTGAACTCTCTCCCTCTGATTTTTAGTCAGGTGCTTACTGATTTTTACCTGTGCTGCTGTTTCACAAGGATGTAATGGGTATTCATGTGAGGTGAGTGGTTCCTTTTGCATCTGAGTTGCAATAGCCAAGGTCAATAAGGGGGTGCTTTCCTGGAGTGGTCTGTCCAGATACTTCTTTAACAAGTTTACATGATAAACTTTCTCCTTCCCCTTTTTGTCAATTTTATAGTTTGTTCTAGACACCTTCTCTAGAACCATATATGGACCTTGCCAACCAATTTGTAATTTATTCTGGCTACCGGGTAGTAGAAGAAGCACCTTCTCTCCCACAGCTAGTTCTCGGTCCTTTGCCTTCCTATTAAAATATGCTGCATGTTTCTTCCTGGCTTGTTTCAAATTATCATTTGCCAGTTTCCATCCAGCTTTCAGACGAGTGGTCAGTTCGTTCACGTATTGATAAGATGAGGTAACAGGTTCTTCCGCCTTCTCATCCGTCCAGGTCCTTAATAAAGCTTCTAAAGGACCTTTTATTGGCCTCCCAAATAGCAGAGTTGCGGGAGCCATCCCGGTTGAACTATGTGGTACCTCCCGATACGCAAACAATGCGGCGGGCAGGAATTGATCCCACAGATCCGGTTTTTCGTGTGCCAGCTTTCTCAGGATAGAAATGAGAGTCCCGTTGAACCTCTCTACCTGGCCGTTCCCTTGTGGATGGTACGGACTACAATGAAAGTGTCTGGCTTGAAATAGTTTAAAAACCTCTTCCGTTAGTTTCCCCTTGAACTGAGATCCATTATCCGTCAAGATTTGATGCGGGAATCCTAATCGGGTAAATATTGTAAGTAGTGCCTCTGCTACATGTTTTGAATCAATTGATGGCAGGGCTACCGCCTCTCCCCACATAGAACAAGTGTCCACCAGAGTAAGGATGTAACTGTTCCTCCTCTTGGTCCGAGTGAGAGGTCCTACAATATCCACTGCAACCCTCTCAAAAGGTGTTCCCACTATGGGCATTTCCCCTAGAGTTGCAGGAGCAGTCCAGTGCTTTGGAGCTACCCTTTGACATTCTGGGCAGGATTTGACATATCTTTTTATATCCTCCGTTATCCCTGGCCAGAAGTAATGACAAGCTATACGCTGTCCTGTGGCGCTGATCCCCATGTGACCACTGAAGGGAATCGCATGCCCGAGTTCCATCACTTTATCTCTATATGAAGTGGGAAGAACCAGCTGGTTGTGACCATTTATTCCAGTTCCGGCCTTCCTGTATAATAGTTTGTTCTTCATGAAATATTCTCCCTTGCTCGGAGGTGTGTGGCATTTGGGCAATTTTTTAAAACATGGCTTGAGTGTCCTATCCTCAGCCTGCGCCTTCCTCATCTCCTCTGGATGAGCATTTATAGATTCACCTTCTTCCTCCTTCTTCTGTGACCTGGTCTGCACTGTCGCCATGATCACAGGCCTCTCGGGATTCCCCAAGAAGACGTATCTACACCCCAATATCAGAGGGTAGATTGGTTCATCTATCACTGCTGCTCTGATTTCTCCTTCCACATAGCGAGTTTTCACCGTTATCCTTGCGATGGGAAGTGTCATGAGTGGTATGTCCTTGGTCGCCCCTTGTATTTCCACTGTTTCTGTGGTATACTGACTTGGGTCCACTAGGCTAGACTTCACAACTGAATCATAATCCAAACCTGTATCATAAAGGCACCTTATGGTGACCCCATTACAAATAACATCCTCACAAACTGGGGGGTGATAAGGTTCCTGTTGTCCATTAGGATTAACCTTTAATCTTTGCGTCCCCGACTTCATTGCAGCAATGTTTGAAGGTTTCCTTCTACAAAATTCGGTGTTATGGTTATCCTTCTTGCACCATTTACACCATCTTTTTCCTTGGTTCAACGGTTTTCTTTCATTGAACTTTTGGTCATTGAACTGTGAGTTTCTGTCGCGATAGTCATTTCTTGGCCGCTCAAAGTTTGTCCTACTTTTATTTCCCTGCTCTCTATTATCAAATTTATTAAATTGCTGTGGAGCTTTAAAATTGTCTATGTGCTTCTTTTTAGCACCACTTACCTCTGCCTGGGCTGCCTGATACCTCTCAGCGACATTTAAAACCTCCCCCAACTTCTCTGCACCTTGTTCCATGAGAAATTTTCTCATGTCTGGAGCCATGGACTCTCTCAATTGCTCAATCATGATCATTTCTTTAAGATCTTGGGTCTTCCCCAGAGCAGTCCATTTCTCCAAATAGGTTTCTAGTCTGGCAGAGAATTGGTGGTATGTCTCCCCAGACAACAGTTTGGCATTTCTAAATTTCTTACGATAAAATTCCCCATTTTTTTCGTACCTCAATAACAAAGCCTGCTTTAACATGTCATAATTGTCTTGGTCTTCCCTGTTCATTTTAGCAAATACTTCATAAGAAGTACCTCTCAGTCCCTGTGATAGCTTTAAACTCCACCTCTCTCTCTCTAACCCATATGTAGTAGCTAATAACTCAAAACGTCCTAGGTACCCCTCTATGTCATCGTCTTTTTCAACAAAATGGTCTAAATGAAACCCCATAGCTGAGTTTGAGGCTCCCAGACTAGGCGTAGCATCTGAGGCAAAAGGGCTGGCACCATTTTCAGGAGCCTGGCCTTGTAATTCCAGCTCCCTTAGTCGTAATTCGTGCTCCCTTTGCAACCTTCTATCTTCTGCCTCCCTTTCGGCAGTCAATCTTTTTTCTTCTGCCTCCCTTTCGGCAGTCAATCTTTTTTCTTCTGCCTCCTTTTCGGCCTTTTTATCTTCTGCCTCCCTTTGCTGTCGTTTTTCTTCTGCCTCAATCTGCAGCCTCTTAGTCTCAGCCTCTAACCTCTTCGCTTCAGCCAACCTTTCAGACTCTAATTTTCTTTCAGCCTCTTTTTCTACTCTCCTTTCTTCCCGTTCAATATATTTATCACATTCAGCCGTTACATATTGAATTAAAATCTGACCATCCATTCCCATCTCCTTTGCGGTCAGCACAGCAGCTGATCGGAATTTTGCTAGCTCCGCCATACTTTTTAGACAATAGAATAATATACAAGATAAATCTCTAACCACTAAATTACTTCTAATTTCTATAGTCTAAATAATTCTAATTAATTAATTAACCAATTACTTATTACTGGCTGTGAAGATTCACCAACTTTTATCTGCAGGGACACTTTTAATTTTAAAGGGAATTTTACAATTTTGTTCCCCTAATTTTATTTCTCCCACTAGGAGATCCTAATATTACTGTTGGGCTAATGATCCCGGAACAAAGAGACCCCAATATATGTAGTGGGTTTGATGGTATTGTATGGTGGTGATGGTACTACGTGTGATGCATGAGGTCAGCTGTGAAGGCTCCTGAGATAAATTGTAACTGAGAGTTGTCAGAAGGCCCTTCTCGCTACCACTACGACCTCACACTTATCTTTTTTTTTTCTAATGACTGTGACTACGTTAAGTGTCTAGGGTATTGATATGTAATGTGGTGTGATAGTTTATAGACACACACACAGATATTTAAGAAGTCTAATAATATTAACAAATGTTATAATACACTGAACTAACTCAAGTGTGTAACATTTTTGATAGAAATTTTTTTTACATTTATTTTGTTCTGGATCAAGTTTTATTTTGACCAGAACTTATAAAAGATTTAGAAATTATGAAAGAAATGCATGGAATATTACATAATAAATGCAAGAGTGTACATATGTATGTACTAGACTATTTAGTTTTATTAATGTTTATAGTAGTCATCTAATTGGGAGGATAGTTAATGGTTGTGCTGTTGGGGTGGCCTCATCACTCCAGTCTATATTGACTACACCTTGTCCAGAAATGGCAGGAATTTTATGGGATTGTTAGTAACTAAATGGAGTTGGTGAATTTCCAGCAGACCAGAGGCTCACTCAACTTTGAAGATGTAGCTCTGGTGCTGAGATCTGGTGGCCCCACCTCTCCGTGCTTGGGGGCAATAATAGTGGTCTGGTGGCCCCACCTCTCCGTGCTTGGGGGCAATAATAGTCTGCTCTGACACAACGTTACTGCACGGATCCACTCTGGTAAAATCACCAACTTAGTTGACACCGCCTTGGTGACAACTGAAACTCACAGCTCAGATTATGAATAAAGAACACATAAATGCTAGCAAAACTCAGCTGAGCTGCTGGCTATAGTATGGCGTCCCTGAACTTATTTCAATTTATTTCATTTGGAAATCACCACACTTGAAATTTACTGTGTCTATCACTGAACAACTATTGAGGAATGGCCCCAAATGCGCGTCTGAGCGCCGATAATATGATTGTCTGTGGCCAATCACTGCCTTGGTTTTTTTTTTTATTCAAATTTCCTACACTAAAGTCATTTCAGTCATGCTTCAGTCAAGTATGGATTTTTATCTGTTAGTCTGTCCGTCTCTACTTGCGTTTTCACAAAAACGTACTTGTTTTTTGAACCAACCTATTCATCCCCTCTGCAATTTTGCCTGAAAAGTTATTTTTAGCCACAGCTTCCACCAATTCCCCTTCTCTTTCATTCTAACTAGATTTGGACACTTGAGTCTTCAAGGTCGCGATTTTTGTGCAAATAATGACAGGTTTGATTCAATGCAGTCTTTCGCTGTTGTGAACAACACAGTCTTTTGTCAATGTCTTCATTATTATCTATCCGTCTGTATAATTAAAAGCATATTATTTCACTGTTCAGAATGGGCCATCCGGCCAGCTAATTTTTATATCCCTAACATTAATATTAAGAAAAAGTTACTTTTTAAATTTTGTAATATTTCAAGCATCTGCGTTTAGCCGCTGAATTCAAATCAAAGGCTTGGTATCGCAAAAGCGTCCCTTTCCGTACCTCGTGCCAATTTGGGGACGTGAATTTTTACTTCCCCCCCCCCCTCCCAATTGCGTCTCCTTAGCCTTGCTAGTCTCACGCAAGTTTTCAGTCATATTTTTTTCCTTTTGATCCGCCGTTCTCATCCCGCTCAAATGGTAACCGTTTTGACTTCCCGTCTAGCAAGTCAATTTTTATGGAGGGTGATGACCCGCGGTCAGGGCGATCATGTACTATCAGCAGCCTACGCATTATGTTTTTATCCTTACATGTTATCTTTGGAGGTATTTTAACGTTGTATCTCTGTTAATTTTACGACAGTCGTCTAAGAAATACAGTACCAGTTTTATTTTTAGAAACGACTGTGATTTGTGTGTAGGCTTTACGTTGAGTTATGGAGACGAAATAGAAAAAGGAGGGTCTCTTTTTCAGCCATTATGGCGTTCTACAACGCAGGCGTACGCTATTGGGAAAGCACTGGTTTTTCACCATTCTTCTTTCTATTGTATTATTTCGTTCTACTTTTCATTTATGTTCTAATTTTCCAGTTTTATTCCAATTTATATATGGGTATTAGAATTTTTCACCACATGGCTGTCGAACATAAATGATGGAAAATTATGTAGTGCTGTTTTTGTCGACTTCAAGAAAGCATTTGACATGATTGACCACACTATCTTGGTTTAAAAGTTGGAAACCCTCAGAATAGGCCCTAATCCACTAAACATCATCAAATCATTCCTGGCAGATCGACAACAGTTAGTGCTTCACAACAACTCGGCATCAGATTTCTCGAAGGTAGTTACAGGAGTACCGCAGGCCTCTATTCTTGGGCCCCTACTCTTCGCAATGTTCATCAACGACCTGCCACTACATCTAAAATATTCAACTTGTGACCTCTTTGCAGATGATTGTACTATCTACACCAGTGATAATGACTGCGTGGCACTTGAAATGACTCTTCAAAGCGATGTAGACAATCTAACAAAATGGAGTAATATGAATCGTATGCTAGTAAACACAACAGAAACGAAATCTATGTTGATTACCACCAGACAGAAACTCCTTAGCTGCACCAAAAGATCGCTACAGCTACACGCGGAATCAATACAAATTGAACATGTAACAGAACACAAAGTTCTAGGGATCACGATTGACCAGCACTTAACGTGGAACTCCCATGTACGGAATTTAACCAAACACTTAGCACAAAAGACGTACCAGCTAGCCAAAATAAAACACTTCTTAGACGCAGACACTAGACTATTGTTCTACACCTCACATATACAGACACATCTAGATTACTGCTCTACACTATGGGATTGTTGCCCTGCTTTTCCACCTGAAGAGACTGCACTCCCTGCAAAAGAGAGCAGTACGTCTGATCACCGATAATCGCACGACACCACACACAAGGACAGGAAAAGAACCCAAAATACTGTCGCTAAAAAAACGTCTTTTCTACAACAAAGCCAAGCTGACTCACACAATTCTATCTAACAATGCCCCGTCGTACCTAAGATCATTTTTTCAAACCAGTAGAAGGGAGGGACAACAATTACATCAGTTTCGTCTGCCCAAACCTAGGATCGACCTGTTCAAAAAGAGTCTAGCCTACTCTGGTGCCCGCTTATGGAACAGCCTTCCACACCACCTAAAATGCCTACCTACACAATATTCATTTAACAAAGCACTTTTCAAACACTTCCTCAACACTGATTATCTACCCCCATAGAAACAGCATTTGCCCGTCAACATCTCATCCATAGGTCAACATTTTTTTCCTCTTCCGCTCGTTTTTTTGTGTGAATAATTGGTTTTATATCCATGTAATATCATTATTATATTCACTTTAAAATATTATTATATAATGTAATGTATGTGTGAATATACCCACATAATACTGTACTTTAGAAATGTGAGTCGTGAGAATGTACCCGCATACCACTGTACTTTAGAAATGTGAATTTTTTTTTTTAACTGCTAAAAGACTTTTCCTGCCACAGAAGTGCGTAAGAAAGTGTTATTATTATTATTTCATTTTCCACCAAGAATGAATAGACATAAGCGAGAATGTGTTTATGTAATTTTTGTATTGATGATTGATGACACATTCAAAAATACAGATTAATTGTAGACGGATTGACCGCATGAGTGAGTGTCGGTATACAGAATTTATTTATTGTTATTTATTGTTTTATTTATTTTATTTTATTATTACTTTTTTCCCCCAATTACTAGCTTGTTTGTTTCAAAAAAAAAAAAAAACCCTACTCATTTTTTTATTATGATTGCATACTGTAAATGAATGCTGTTATGGTAACTTTATAATTTTGCATGCCTTTAAATTAATGCTTAAAGCATCATGTGGGAATGAAAGGATATAGTATGCAAGATTAATGAGAGTGGAAGGGCAGAATGTTAGACGGGCCTGCGCGCCCAATTCTTTACCCTTCGAAAATAAAGTTCGTTCGTTCGTTCACTTTGTCTTTCCACGAAATACCGAGGATTTGGCATAGACACCGTAAATGGAAGGTATTGAGCCTTCTTTCTTGCTTAATAAAGGTTGTCCATGTCTCGCTGCCATATAGAAGTGTGCTGGTGACGCAGGCGTTATATACCGCAGACCTATTTTAGTACCCACACAATCGTTTCAAGCCTGAACTAATTCTTCTGCTTCAAAATCTCAGAAAGGTCATTGGTCGAAATCATGGCACTGTTTTAAGCTTGTTATCTTTTTTTTCCCCGACTGCAACAACATAAAAATCCTTGCATCGTTTTTCGGAATTCGAAATGTTACGCTTTAATTTTACTCCTGAGAATAGTAATTTAATGTTTTTCAAATGTCCTGATAGACTCTGATGGAGACACGTTACGCGTAGAATGGTCTGTTGAAAATCAGCGTATTCAGTCTGCAGTAGCAATAATAAAATAAGTGACAGAATTTACCAATAAACTTGCGAGCGATCGATGGATCTCCTTAGGATAATTGACGAATCCAACAGAAAATTAATAAGGAAATACACATTGAACATATAAAACTTCTGAAATAATTGTTTATAAAGGCAAAAAAGACTGTGATGTTTCTTGAGAGCGAAAAAAGAATAGAGAATAACACATGTATAAATAATATGTGTAGAGCTGATAGTGTGTAAGACCAAGGGACGAACCACAAAGAATTTACTGGCTAGGAAATCGGTAGACGTATGTAAGAGAACTTTGTACAACAGCAGAATGTCTAGATTAGATAGATAGAAAGATAGATAGATAGATAGATAGATAGATAGATAGATAGATAGATAGATAGATAGATAGATAGATAGATAGATAGATAGATAGATAGATAGATAGATAGATAGATAGATAGATAGATAGATAGATAGATAG
This sequence comes from Oreohelix idahoensis, assembly GCA_024509875.1. Classification (NCBI taxonomy): domain Eukaryota; kingdom Metazoa; phylum Mollusca; class Gastropoda; order Stylommatophora; family Oreohelicidae; genus Oreohelix; species Oreohelix idahoensis. The sequence goes on along the minus strand of JAMPIV010009943.1, from coordinate 91,575 downwards.
ATAGATAAGCAGACAGACATGCAGGCAGACATGCAGGCAGACATGCAGGCAGACAAGCAGGCAGACAAGCAGGCACACATGCAGGCAGACATGCAGGCAGACAAGCAGGCAGACAAGCAGGCAGACAAGCAGGCAGACAAGAATGCAGACATGCAGGCACACAGACATGCAGGCACACAGACATGCAGGCACACAGACATGCAGACAAGCAGGCAGACATGCAGACAAGCAGGCAGCCAATCATGCAGACAAGCAGACAGACAGACAGATAAATAGTAATAGATAGACAAATAAATAGTAAATAGTTGGATGGATGGATGGGTTGGTGGGTGATGGGGGTCGCTACTGCATTGCATGGATACATGATCTAAATCGTAATTTATTGAAAGGAATGAATGAATGAGTAAGATTAAGTTATTAAATTAGATTATAATATATGACATTAGACTAACTTAAATTGTGCACTGAATACGATTTGACTAAATTAGGTGAGTGTAACTGTCTTTTTTTTCTTGTTGAGGTGATCACTGGCCCAAGACAGTATACATGTTGTTAGATGTGTAGTGCGAGCGTATGATGAATTGAGTGTGGGTGCGAATGAAGGCGCGAATGTGTTTAGGCTCGTATAGATGTAGATCCTGCAACCCATACTCTCACATGCAGTAATCAAGGATGCTTTGACACTGCAGGCATGTTTCAAGACATTTATTGACGGGAACACACATAGTATCAACAGGAACAGTCAGTGTAACAAGGTCATGCTGACCTGACATCGATAGGTATACATTTGGCATTCAAAAAGGTAAACATCAGAATAGACGTGCATGGTCAATAGCAAAGTTCTTCAATAATGACAGTTCGTAGCGTCGCCCTTGGCGTCTCTGACTAAACGCGTCAGATGCCTTAGTTACTATGACACATAGGTGCAACTTGGCACTCCCCGCCAATTGCACATATCAGGCTGTAGTATAATAGCCGGAAGCACAGGCCTCGTCCTGACGTCGGCCGTGTACTTCTGTTAAATAGGTTATCATCAACCCTGCAGTAATACTTATTGTAGATATGAACTCCGCCAATCTGCGGCTCCCACAATATATCTTCGTCACTGGATTTCTGGACAATATAAGACTAACAGTCTTGGATGGCTACCTCGAGCACAAATATATGAGTTCTGAAATGGCGGATCAGTGAGCTGCTGTTCACCCTAGGTAATCCTTTACATGTTCTGCCACCGAAAAGCGTAATAATGCATAAAGGTCGGTATTACCTGGCAAATGAATCCTCAGAACATCACAAGGAATTCTGTCGTCATCCCGACGCACAGAGATTCACTGGGGAAAACTGCCATAGCAGTTACTTCGAAGATTCTCCCCGAAAAAACAATGGACTCTTGGTCCCTTCAGAAAAACAGGACCTCCCGGCTTCCCGGAAGTATATCTCACTCCCGCTTAAAAAAACCTTCCCATAGGCCTACGCCGAACTGTCAACCTCTGACCCTAAAGGTCAAACACAATGAATGAATAAACAAGGGAAGACAACCCCTAATCAACCTGACATCGCAGGTAAAGACACAATTATACTTATGATACAAACATAAGCAAATAACTTGACAGATGACTCCGTCGAAAATGACAGCAACATTACTACCACCCCCCTGTAAAAAAAAAAATGCAATTTTTTTTTTTTTTAATATGTTCATGAGCAAGATAGCACCAGTATCACTTCTGTGCTCATGCAAACAATGAACCTAATATCAGGTACAATAGAAGAGGGTACAAATCATCTCCCAACATAGGAGAAAATATTTCCTTTAAGCCAAACAAACTAAGGGATACCATTCAAGAAACCTAAGTTGCTGGCAATACCAATCATATATCAAACATTACTAAATAATATAATCATAGCAATATACAAATGTCAATGCTATTTTAGCAACATATCACTGATGGATGGACAAAATGAAATTTGTTAAATTATCTAAACATCATCCAAATACATTTGTATTACAACATATTATGATATTAAGGACAGACCTAAGTCTGAAAATATATCAGGAAAAACTAGGACACAAGATTTAACTGGAATCATGTGGGCATCTAGACAATATGTCCGCCATCACATTATCCGAACCACGGATAGCTCGCACCGTGAAATGGAAAGGCTGAAGAGCAATAGCATAACGAGTAGATCTCGAGCTCTTCAAATCCTTACTTTGCATAGCCGTAAGAGCTTTTTGGTCGGTTTCCATAAAGAAATGCGCGCCCAGAAGGAACCTTTGTAGCTTAAGAATGGACCAAACCATAGCCAACAATTCACGGTCCAAAACCGAGTAATTCCTTTCTGCCGCATTCAGCTTCCTAGAAATATACATTACAGGATGCAGAGTTCCTGAATATTCCTGCATTAGTGCCGCTCCAATGCCAGTGGAAGAGGCATCACTACGAAGGACAAAAGTCTTATCAATCGTCGGTAGTCTTAAGATAGGATGAGATGAGAACAAATTCTTAACCTGATCCAATGAAGATTGGCATTCTTGGGACCAACGCACCATATTAGGAGAACCTTTTTTCAATAACGTTGAAAGTGGTGCCATAATGGAGGACAGATTCTCAATGAATCTTCCATAGAATTGTATCAATCCCAAGAGACTACGCACTTGCTTTTTTGTCTTCGGAACCGAGATATTTAATATCTTTGAAATGTTTTGGTCCTCTGTCTTCAACAGACCATGACCAACTCGATGACCTAGGAAGGAAATTTCACTAAACCCAACAAAAGCTTTAGAGGGTTTAGCAGTCAATCTATGCTCACGTAGAGTAGATAGCAATTCCTTTAGACCCACATAGTGTTCTTCCCAAGTATCGCTGAAAAGACAGATGTCGTCTAAATATGCAATGACATCTGCACGATCTGATAGAATTCGTCGCATCATGCGCACGAAAGTCGCTGGGGCGTTCATAAGCCCGAAAGGCATAAAATTCCATTGAAACAGACCCCTAGGTGTCGAAAAAGCAGTGAGAGGTTTGGCGTGTTCCGTCAGTGGGACTTGCCAATAACCTTTCGACAAGTCTAGTTTAGTAAAGAATTTAGCTTTAGAAAGTCTAATAAGTAGATCATCTAATAACGGCATAAGTTCAGCATCGAACTTCGTAACTTGATTTAATTTGCGATAATCAACGCAAAGACGTATGTTATTGTCTTTCTTTCGAACAATAACTATCGACGAAGAATAAGCTGAAGTGGATGGTTCAATTATTTGTAGTTGAATCATTTCATCCAATTCTTTCTCGACTTGTGCTTGAAAATGAATAGGTATTGGGTATGGTCTTACTCTGATCGGATTACGATCAGTAAGTATGATGTCATGTTCTATGACATCTGTGTGTCCAGGAATGTCGGTAAGGACATCCTGATATGATTTTAACGTAGAGGATACTTGACGCTGTTCCTCAAAAGACAAGTTGGAAGAGACTGTAACGTCTCTCCACGATTCCGTTGAAGTAAGTGGAATCGCAGGAAGAGGTAAGTTCACGTCAGAAAAAATAGTTTCCTCATCCTGTATAACGGACAGGGATGAGATGTGACCATGTTGAACTGGAGAGTCGTCCGTTGCCTGGAAAATAGGCTGTAAATAGTCTGGACGTTCAATAAACTCTGTTAGCATATTTATATGGAAGGTTTTATGCCTTCCATCCACATCGACAATATAGTCGACATCAGAAATTTTCGAGACTATAGTGTATGGACCCTTCCAAGAAATGAGAAGTCTATTCTCTCTTGAGGGCAGTAAGACATATGCTTTGTCTCCAGGACAAAGTTGACGTAGGCGTCTTTTCTTATTAGCAAATCGCCTAGCTTTTTCTTTCGCAAATTCGGAAGATGAAGTTGCTAACCTGCACGATTCGATAATCTTTTCTCTAAGAGCTATAACATATTCATATGACGATTGTGTATCATCGTCAATATTATCGGAAGTTATCAAATCGTGTAACAAGGACATTGGCCCGCGCGGTTGCGCGCCAAAGACAAGTTCGAAAGGAGAAAACCCTGTATGCTCGTTGGGAACCTCTCTATAGGCAAAGAGGACTGCAGGTAAAACCCTGTCCCAATCTTCAGGATGATCCTCCGTTATCTTGCCAAGTAAGTTCTTTAGTGTCCTGTTAAGACGTTCTACCAATCCATTGGACATTGGATGATAAATACTACTGAGAGACCTTTTAATGTCTAGCGTAGCCATTACCTGAGACATAACGTCCGAAATTAACTGAGTGCCGTGATCCGACAGTATTTCTCCGGGGAATCCCAGACGAGAAAATACGAGCCAAAGAGCATCAGCGATATCGACAGTTGATATGCTCTTCAGAGGAATAGCCTCTGGCCAACGCGTGCACATGTCCACGCAAGTGAGGATAAATTGGTGTCCTCTGGCTGACTTAATTTTGAACGGACCAATGATGTCTATAGCCATTTTCTGAAACGGCCGAATCGGAATATCTGCAGCCTGAATAGGAGCAGCATGTCTCGGACCCCTAGACTTGACCTCTTGACAAATTTTGCAAGATCGGCAATAAATTCGGATGTCTTTATTCACGAATGGCCAAAAGAAGGACGCAAGGACTCTAGTTTTAGTTCTGGAAAAACCCATGTGTCCAGCACACTGAGAATCGTGTGCATGCCGAAGAATTAAGGCTCTCATACACTTAGGCACAAGAATTTGCGAATGCATAGACTTGTCCGAGTGTTGTACCATTCGTACCAATATACCATTCTTCATAGTAATATACGATTTGTGATTCGTATTTTGATTGGGATCCCCTTTCTTTGCAAGAAGGAAGTATTTCTTCAAAGAAGGATCCTCTTCTTGACGTTTAACAAACGAGTCATGGGAAATCACCAAGTGCTCGTCTTGGCTATCAACTTCATTACTATTATCAGATGAAGTTGGGGGATTAAGAGCTTGAGCTCTTGTCATCACTGCATTGACCGTTTGAATGTTTTTTTCTTCCCAACTAGAAATTTGTTGCGGGGTGCATTCCTTAACCCCATGAATACGACCGATTATAAGATCCGCAATAGGATTAGGAAGAAGACATGCATGGACATCTCCTGTGAAGAAAGGAGTGTCAATCCTAATAATAGCAGTAGGATAGCTTTCCATAGTACCACCAAATGTAACACATTTGATTGTTTTTCCAGTGGCACAGCAAGGATCTATCAGAGACTCCTTAACCCCGACGGTAGTACATCCCGAATCGAAAAGTACTGAGACTAGCCTATCATTTATTAGACCTTTATCTAAGATGAGAGATCCTCTCCCATCATGCGCAACTGTAGCAGGTAGAGCAGGAAGAGGGTGACCACAACTTAGCGTAGATACAGTCGATGAATCGAACAATGTTAAGCATTGGGGGCATTCAGTTGCTCTCCCAAAATCGAAAGCACAACCAGTGATAGCCCTAGAGTTACCACTATCATTTGCTGTATTACAGGCTCCATCAAACTCTTGTTGCGCAGAGTTTGCCTGTTGGTAAGGTCTTTTGTTGTTAAACCTAGGTCTACCTCGATTATCATTTCCCCTGTAATTATTTCGACTATCATTTCCCCTGTAATTGTTATCATATTGCCTATTGTAATCATCATTCCGGTTTGAATCCCGGTTTCTAAATTCACCATCGTCATAATCTTGACGTCGAGAATGATTACCTCGAAAATTTGAATAGTTATTATTTGGATAGCCTTTGCGAAAGTGTCTCAAATTATTACCACTAAAATTACGAGAACTACCATCTTGTCTCCACTGCATAGACGAAGAACCATCATGTGTTGGATTACTCCGCTTCTGAGTGTAATTTTGATTACTTCCCCTATTCCAATTTTGTTGAGCACCCTGAAATTTTTTTCTGAAATTAGGGCCATATGGTGTTGCCGAAGCAGCTGGCAACCCTTCTTTCACTTTAGAATTGCTAACTGTAGCATGGGGATGTGCTGTGGCATACTGACAAAAGTATTCCTCCATTTCTTTTAAGTTTTTAGGCTTACGCTCATGAAGGAATGCAAGAAAAGAATCATTAACAGATGACAAAACCTTATCTCGCAATAATAAGTCCATTAGACCTTCATATGTTTTCTCAATCTGAGACAACTCAACCCATCGTGTAAATGTACGACGTATCTTTGTAACAAAATCAGAGAAATCTACTCCATTTTCTGGCAACATTGTCCTAAAACGAAGACGATAGTCTTCTTGTTTTAGTTGATATTTTTTTAGCAATGCTGCCCTGACAACATCATAATTAGTCCTCTCATGTTCGTCTATTGTCATAAGAGTAGTCACTGTGTCACCTGTAAAAAATGGCATCAGTTGTTCAACATATTTTTCCTTTTTTATGTTATGCGTATCGCACAAAAAATTGGAATCTATCTAGATAATCTGCTACGTCATCCTTTAAAGGATTGAAATGAGGCAATTTAATCCTACTAACAAACTCCTTTGTCGTACTCGAAGTTGTTTGCTGAGCACCCGTACTCGCCAATTTCAATTTCTCTAACTCCAAAGTTGCGAGTCTTTCCTCGTGTTCCATTTTCCTAATTTCAGCCTCGGCTTGAGCTTTCCTCTCCTCTGTAGCAGCTTGAGCTTTCCTCTCCTCTGCAGCAGCTTGAGCTTTCCTCTCCTCTGCAGCAGCTTGAGCTTTCCTCTCCTCTGCAGCAGCCTCTTTGTCTAATCTCTTTTGTTCAGCTTCAAATCTCCTTTCCTCCACCTGCATCTGCAATTTCTTTTGTTCAGCAGCAATATCAGCTTCTCTGTCTAGCCTTTTTTGTTCAGCAGCTGCTTCTCTTTCTAATCTCTTCTCTTCAGCCATAGTTTTTTTTTTCCTCTGCAGCAGCCCTTCTCTCTTCAGCAGCTAATGCTTTGTCATACTGAGCAACAACCCATTGTTCTAACTGTTGACCAGTCATATCAAGGGCTCTCCCTTGTGTAATAAAGTAGTCCAATGTAGACATCTTGTCTACTGAGATCAGTAACTTGCAGAAGCAAATATATTAAATTATCCCACTTTAATGGGAGACAAGTCTGAAATGATAGACTTGTATACTCACTTCACTTTCTTTCACACTCTTAGTCTTGTTTATAATGTACCCAAAAAATCACCTGAGTACCTGTGGAAAAAAAAATTCCCTTATATCCCACTCACTATGGGCACAAGTCTTTTTTATAAAGAACTTGAATATGTATTTCACCTTGTCTCAATCTTTGTAGATAACAAGTCTTTTATCAAAGAACTTGTATAAATATCTTATATAATATTTTATTAAGAAACTCTATATGAAGAGTCTATCTTATCAATAATATCAAAACATGACCAAGTATGTGTATGTAGACTGTGTATGACAGTAATGTAGTACAAACAAAAAAAAATACAAAGACAAAGATACAAAACAATACAAATGGCAACACTGTTTTAACCAAAAATGTGTAGAGAAATACACAAGAAAGGAGAGACCTACAGAATACAAACAAAACAAATCGACAATCAAAACTGAAAAACAGACAAAATATTACAAAAACAACGTTAAGTACAATTACATCACAGCTAACATCAATAGCGACCAATTGTCACTAGCAAATTTCCAAATTAAGAAAATTTGCACCTACAGAACGCTTACAGTAAGCCTCGATCAAGTGGCATATTTACCGTAAGACCCACCAACCGAAAAACCCGCAGAAAAATACACAAAACAGTAGAAGTAACATAATATAGCAATCAATTTCAATGTGTTGCAGAACAAGTTCAGTCACAGCTGAAACTAAAATAAATTTCTTGCTCCTTGCGAACACAGAAACGAAATGTCAAACGCGCACTGAACGTCAAATCCACTGTAACATAAAGTGGTATTCACGAACCAAAGTTACTATGACCTTCTCAAATTAGGGCTTGCACATTGAATGTTTACTATTTCCACGTACTGTTTACAGACACTTGACCTCCAACAATGTAGCTTGAATGCTCTGACCTAGAAAAGTCTGTTGTTGAATGAAACGTGTAACAACCAGCAGTACTGTTTACAATAGGAACCCGCCTTCTATGCAGTTATGGTCCACGTAGCAAATGCCTAGTAGTTAACTTCAGTACATGTCTTGTTATGCTTTATGTAGCATTATAATATAAATGCTCGTACTGTTTATTTGGGTCAACCGTTGATGACCTATATCTGTCCTGTTGTAGCCAAAACTTGCAAGTGTAGAATTAGCGCTGTGTGTTACGGCTGTCCCGTGTGTAGCTTAGACCCACAGATCAGAAGTGTAATGTGTACTTGTCCTTCTTGTAACTTTCTCGACAAAACTGGAGACATCATACATGTAACAGCCAACCAGGAATGTAAATTTCTGGATCCATAAATGTCAACAATAATGTCAAATGCTCGCTCTGTTCTTTTTAAACCCACAGATCTGGTCCATCAGAAATGTAAGTTTCTAGGCCACATTGGCGACAAGAAATGTATCATAAGAGCCCACGTAACTGGTCCACCAGAAATGTATCATAAGAGCCCACGTAACTGGTCCACCAGAAATGTAACTGTCTTTTTTTTCTTGTTGAGGTGATCACTGGCCCAAGACAGTATACATGTTGTTAGATGTGTAGTGCGAGCGTATGATGAATTGAGTGTGGGTGCGAATGAAGGCGCGAATGTGTTTAGGCTCGTATAGATGTAGATCCTGCAACCCATACTCTCACATGCAGTAATCAAGGATGCTTTGACACTGCAGGCATGTTTCAAGACATTTATTGACGGGAACACACCTAGTATCAACAGGAACAGTCAGTGTAACAAGGTCATGCTGACCTGACATCGATAGGTATACATTTGGCATTCAAAAAGGTAAACATCAGAATAGACGTGCATGGTCAATAGCAAAGTTCTTCAATAATGACAGTTCGTAGCGTCGCCCTTGGCGTCTCTGACTAAACGCGTCAGATGCCTTAGTTACTATGACACATAGGTGCAACTTGGCACTCCCCGCCAATTGCACATATCAGGCTGTAGTATAATAGCCGGAAGCACAGGCCTCGTCCTGACGTCGGCCGTGTACTTCTGTTAAATAGGTTATCATCAACCCTGCAGTAATACTTATTGTAGATATGAACTCCGCCAATCTGCGGCTCCCACAATATATCTTCGTCACTGGATTTCTGGACAATATAAGACTAACAGTCTTGGATGGCTACCTCGAGCACAAATATATGAGTTCTGAAATGGCGGATCAGTGAGCTGCTGTTCACCCTAGGTAATCCTTTACATGTTCTGCCACCGAAAAGCGTAATAATGCATAAAGGTCGGTATTACCTGGCAAATGAATCCTCAGAACATCACAAGGAATTCTGTCGTCATCCCGACGCACAGAGATTCACTGGGGAAAACTGCCATAGCAGTTACTTCGAAGATTCTCCCCGAAAAACAATGGACTCTTGGTCCCTTCAGAAAAACAGGACCTCCCGGCTTCCCGGAAGTATATCTCACTCCCGCTTAAAAAACCTTCCCATAGGCCTACGCCGAACTGTCAACCTCTGACCCTAAAGGTCAAACACAATGAATGAATAAACAAGGGAAGACAACCCCTAATCAACCTGACATCGCAGGTAAAGACACAATTATACTTATGATACAAACATAAGCAAATAACTTGACAGATGACTCCGTCGAAAATGACAGCAACAGTGAGTAAGTCTGTAAATAGTTACATAGATAAGATAGATACACGTGCTGTCCAAAACTAATGGATTAAAACGAATACTCACACATTTAGTGTACTAGTGTTACTCACACATTTAGTGTACTAGTGTTACTCACACATTTAGTGTACTAGTGTTACTCACACTGATCACTAACGAATGGGCAACAGGCACCACAGTTTGGCTGCTGATCCGTGGAGGTTTATAGGAATGAAACAAAAGTTTTTTTTTTTGCTTGCTTGTTTGTTTGTTGTTGTTGAAAATTTGACTGGAATTTCACTAAGAATAAATACTAAAGATTCAAAATCAACAAGTCTTGAATAAAGAGTTTATCACTCGCAAAAAAAAAAAAAAACGTGGTGGGAAATTTTGTTGTTGTGCTTTTTCTGCTGCATGTCCTCATGCCCGCGTTGATTCTCCTGTGCTCATTTATCTGGATGTATTGGTTATATAATGTTTTAGAGTAACGCGTCAAAAATGGCATGGTTAGAAGTGAAGAAAAAGCAATAGACAAAAATTTGACTAATTAACAGCTGCTTTATCACAACATGTGTTGTAAAAGTACGGATATTTTTAAAAAAAACTTGCTTTGGTACGTATAAAAAAAACAAAAAACAACAACAAATTGAATATAACCTTTCTTTTACTCTCTGACTCTGAATCATTATTTAAGGGAGTATCGACTTGAGCGACAAAATCAGCCGAGTTACTGCAAATGTAACGAACTCTAATCTTTATTCATACGTACCCGAATTACAGATAGTACAAGAAATTGTGCCCAAAAATCAAACATCCGCCTTTATTAAGGATGGGAACATTAGGCGCGTGGTTTCAACAGGCGCACAATTTAGTTCCCATCCCGAAAAAATGTGCCACGATAAGGAATGTACCTTTGTGGAAAAAGATGGGACATGACATGAGGGATAAAATCTTTAAATTAGTATCGTTATTATTACGCTCCCAGAAGTACGAAATATAATATTGAAAACTACTAATGCCATAACCACTACAGTGCACTTGTCCATGTTCAATTATAGTTTTTTTTCTCTTTTTGGCTTTAAATTGTTACAGGTAAGTGTTGCATCTCTTTTTGCACACTCCAATGTTCATTATATTGAAACGCTGCGGTGCTCAACAAGAGGGTTGCTAAGCGTGGAATGGCGTATAATAAAGCATTACGTAAAGGCACGTGCAGAGCAACGGAAGTTGTCGTTTGGCTGTGTTGCCAGCCGATTATGCTGCGTACTATGTGTTCTCCTGATACCGCTATGTCCGTCATTATATTTGAGTATAAGGAAAGTGTTAGTGCCTATTGATGGCAGGAGCTTCTCATAAAAGTAGATGAGTATTCTGATAATATTGAGAAGGGGAAAGTCTGTGTGAAACAAGATGTGAGGCAGAGACGCCGGCGTTGGATCAAAAATACCAGACAGCAAGATCTGTTGTTTTTGGATATGGCGCCCTAATATAACCGACAGACCTTGTGTCTAGGGTGAACTGTGCGCCCCTCGCCAAAACGAGCCAAACTCCTATTTAAAAAATAACGTTGGACTGAAAACGCGTTGAGACAACCCTGGTGGTAGCATTACAAGGTAGTACCTATTCAGGAATCTTCAGGGTAGGAGAAATAGAAGGTAAAAGAAACACATGGAGAAGAGAACTGGTGACAGACTTGAAAGAGATAAAAAGACAGAAATAACTTGAATGGATGGCACAGGCAAGAAGCTTGGAGTGTGTTTATTTAAGGCATGTGCTGTACACGGAGTTGATGATGATGATTATTACGGTAGACACGTAACATTGTACGAGTAGACTGCATCGAATACAATAAATAACATGACTGTTGTATTGGTACTTGTCTGTGGGAGGGAGGTAAAGGATCCCATTATACGCCCATTTCTGCATATTCGGAATATGCTGTTCGGCTCATATTTCCTTGACCATTCGCACACTACGGGTGATGTGGTCAGCATCACGCCGGTCGCCTTTAACCTTCCCATAAGTTGCTCTGGTACCCAATTCATGAGGCTGGATCGATCTCGGAGCCGTTTGCGGCCTAAAAAATCCCACCTCAACTGGGGATCGAACCACGGACCACTGAGCTCGGAAGCACTAACTGTAGCGAAAGGTTTTTCTAGTGTGATGATGATGGTAGAGAAGAAGTAGAATTTCTCTCCAGAAAGTATGAAGTCCCAGTGCCAGAGAAGTACACTGATATCACAATTGAGTTACGGCTGTGAATACTCTGAGCTGGACAATAGATTTAGGCTTCAGAAGTATACTACGCAACTTTCGCTATAGTAACCCTATGTGATAATATAATTAAATTAGAAAAAGTAACTCAAAATTTAACAGTTAAAAATTTTCCAAGTCAAATCAGTACAATTTCATAATTTATTATGTACATCTGTCTAGCCTTGTAATGAGAAATGGGTGTTGGAAGATGGTAAAATGTATGATTATTTATATTTACAAATTAAAATAAATAAAAGTAAAAAGTCTTGGATGTATCTTCCAATGAAATAGTCTGTCACAGTAGTTTGATAATTATTGCTATCTAGTCTCTAGCCTTTTTCATCATTGACAGGCGCTATTGAAACCGCTCACAGTGTTTGTAGGATTGGATACATATAAGCTCATCTTGCATTACGCCACGTATGTTCGAGGTTCCTGAGACAAACTGGTATTCAATTAGACTTTCCTTCAGCCCGCCCTATAACTACGGGGGACTAAGGTGTTGAAGATTCTTTGACCGCTAGGCTTCAGTTACCAGGATCAAAGGTCCTCAAGTCTTTTAGTTTATACTTGATCACGAACTCGATCATGAGCTCTATCTGGAACGATCATAGAACCTAGAACAAAAGGTAATAGGTGGCCATGGTGTTCCAACAAGCTCATACACCACTGATGTTCATGAGGCGACCATGTCTTCAGTGTTTGTATATAAATGAATGATTCATGGTAGTATGTTACAGAGATAGCATGATACGATAGTGTCTACTGTGCAGAAAATAACAAAATACATGAATAAATCACATGTTATGATATATGGGTAAGATATAACCTTTGCCTTCCGCTTATGGATGCCAAGTCACTTCTGTACTTGCTGGTATGTCGTAAGCTTCCAGGCAAGAACTAGCCATGATATATTTGGCTAACCAATTAATTGTTATGCTTCCTGACAATGCCGGTGGAGGTTATCTCTGGTTAGCGTCATTGGCTTCCTGTATACCCTTTTTATTATGTCTGATACAATCAAATCGTAAACAAAATCTGGAATAAAATGATATTGGTCATACATATATCTTTATATCAAGAAAAACTTTTCGTTGTAGATCTCTTGGTTTGGGGCGATCTGTGCTTTTTCTGTACTTGTTTTCTCTTCTTGTCACTACACACTTATATCTTTCCTTCCTTCCTAGGTATCCTTTCATTTTCCCCATATGAAGCTTTCATTCTATTCAAGTTTTATCGAAATCCGTTGAGGTATGTATTTATAATAAATTTTTAAAGATAATGAGCTAACTTTTAGCAGATGTGATGACGATGAAAAATATTAATTATTTTTAAAACTACTTACATTTGAATAATATCCGGGACCTCAAGACGCAGCAATAGAGACCGCAGTCAGCGACTCATAGCTTGACTGCCTGCGTCAGGACCAGCGAACCAGAGCTGGTCAAGACAGTGCTCCACCTCCACGTGGTGGTCCTGGAAACAGTCTGCAGCAGTGCAGGCTGGCTGAGCGAGCACGGATTGCAATGGGAAGGCAAACCCGGTCCTAAAAAATGCCGTGCAGAAGTCGGATGTGTCGGCCGAAAGGTGCAGATATCACAGCTACGTTGTAAACAGACACAACGCAACCACCGTCCTTTTCAGGGCGAACGAAGAAGAAGAAGAATAATATCCTTTTGGATATTACTCATGTTTTATCTCCTTATGTAAATTATTATAGTTTTAATATCTTTCAACCAGGACTGCTCTTGCCCTGCTCTTGTAGCTTTAGATTTTCTTTCCTGCCAATGCAAATTTTTAAGGTCGGCCATGTTTCATATCTTCTCTCCTTCCTACACTTTCACAATGATGTTCGGCTAGGCGTCAACTTCAAAGCAAGCCCCACCGCGTTGTCCCTGCACTCTTATCTCTGTGTGTGTCGCGTTACATATTTTTTCACAAACAAAGCAAGTGGTACCTAATCTTGCTACACTAACCGCTGTGCTACCGCGGCTCTACTTGTCTCTGACTCGCTTAAAAAGTACACCAGACATTTCTGCTAGCTTGAGAACTCTGAATGCCTTCTTCTATCACATTTCAGCTCCCAAGGGAGCATAGGCCTTCAATAAACTTATACCTAGTCGTCCTTCCCGTGCCATCAGCTCAAGGTCTTTCCAGGTCTTCTTCATATGTCTCCTGTTTTATTTTCCATGTTTCTTTGGTCTCCCACTACCTCTTTTACCCTGGGGACTTCAGATCAGAGATTTCTGGTAATGATATCAACAGGTTTTCTCAGTGTGTGTCCTATCCATCTCCAGCGTTTTCTTCGCATTTCTTGTTCTACTGCCACTTGCCTAGTTCTTGTCATTAGTTCCACAATAGTGATCTTGTCTTACTACTTCAATCCTTCTATTTTACACAAGTATCCATTTATGAAATTCTGTAGCTTTTTGGTTGTTGTTTTTGTTGTTACTTAGTGCCTGTAACATTCCAATGTATGTAAGTTTTGTATTTACTGTTCACAGGCTTCGAGTTTCCCTTTTTATTTATTTCAATGTCCATACCACACAAACCTACCGGCTATTCATTACTGTTCTCGTTCTTCTATCATATACTAGCCTCAGTAGGCATGGAGGCATATCTGGAGTCATCCTTATATGACCACCAGCTAAGCACAATGCTATAGTATTGTGGTGGGTTTTGATGTTAAAGACAATAATCAGTACGTGTCTACAGAGTGAGGTCAGCTATGCAAGTCCCTGAGTCTAATAGTTGATGCTGATGTTCTCAGGGTACCTGACTGCTACCACCCTACGATCTCACTCTGCGATTTATTTTTGGTATCTAGTGTTTGTGATGTTATTTATAAGGCTTGGTGTCTAGGGTAATGAAAATTGTAGTGATAATTGCGTTAAACAAATACAACTTTAACTCACTAAAATCGAATAAAACAAGACTGGGTTTAAAGTTATGATATATATGTATATACAATTTTAATTTCCTGTCCCTCAAATTTGTTTAGGACAGGAATGTTTAAAACTTAAAAGTGAAAATATGGTTTTGTACCAAATTAAATACACATGAAGGACATCTGTCCAATATATCTTAATATTTTAATGTTTATAAACTTTTATTCCCTGTTGAAAAATACTGTTCTATGAAGAGTCAATATTGGGAAAAACTGGTTTTCGCATCATCCCACAAACTGTTTCTGAATAGGGTGGAGATTACACACATTTGAGTTTGCATATAAGCCCGCAAGATTTTTGCTTATCTGTGAATTCTTGTAGACACTGGATGACTTGCTCGAGAAAATTGCACACTGCTTCACTGCAGTGTATACTGGAGACTGCTAATACTTTTAGGTTTCGATATAGAAACAACCGGTAGGTTGCCTCAAATTCTGCAGCTCCGGCTTCTGACCAACTTGATACTGGGTGATGTAACCCTGAAACAAGAGGAACATTCCTTCCTAAGTCTCTAGTTAATAATACAATCTTTTCTTTTTCTCAAGAGTTAATATAACAATAGGCCTGCCAGTGACTTTCTGGTCTTACAGTCCCATTAATGTATGATATTATTCAACTCAAGTTTATTTTGATTTGCTTCCCAAGTCTGCTTAGACATGCCTGTGCTCCTAGTATGTCGCTATCTTCCACAAAGGCAAATGTCGTACACACACAATGTTATGGCGCCCTATCTGGGTTGGCCTCTACATCTAATAATGTATTAAAAAGGTTATTCATCTTACCGCAATCAATGAAATAAATCACACAATTTGTTAAAGGTTAACAGGCTATCAATGGGTCAACTCTAGCTGCTGCTTCAGACGCAAAGGCAATTTGGTCATTAATTGCTCTGCTTTGAACCTTTCTTGTAGGATATATTTTTCAAGTGGCACCCCGCATAGCAGAAGCGCTAGTTTTATTCCCTCTATGTCTATACTAACATTAGCCAATCAGTTTAAACTACGCTGATTTGACTCTTTTTTTTTGAAAATCCCAAACATTTTTGTACGTTTATCAATAAGTTCGCCTGTCTGATTCTAACATTACTGTTTAGACTATGTGTCGTTTTAGGCTGGCAAAACTTCAAAGTTACCTCCTCCTTTCCTCACTAGGAGTGTCTATCAAAATGAGGCAAGCCAATTTGACTTGTTTCCAACCCACGTGACTAGAAAAATGTTACTTTTAAATTGAGCTGGGATATCAGTGTGTCCGTATATCTGTTGTCAATTTTTTTTATTTTATGCGATAACTCAGTCACATTTGAAGCGATTTAAAAGATGACAAGTGATTATTAATCAGGCTGATGTCCTTTATCTAGCCAGTATATTTTCATCTACGTCTTTATCTAAGTTTTCATCTTGGTACTTTTCTCTCTATTTATTCTGAACAAAATACTTTTATTCTAAGTCTAGATACGTTTTCATAGGAAATAGTATAGTATTGAATAAACAACATTATCGTTTTTAATTCCATTCTGTCCTTTCCTTTTTATTCATCCTTCCATAGAATGCAATACATTATCTACGTTTTTGTCTTTCTTTAGCCCCATTCGCTCCCTTGCACTCATTTGGTTCGTTAGTTTCAGTTTGAAAATACCCAAGTGGGTTTAGACTTTTTCCATGCTAACCCCCCCTCTCTCTCTCTCTCTCTCTCTCTCTCTTTCTCTCTCTCTCTCTCGTCTTTTTTTGAACGAAACAATTGTTGGCCGACTGCCAAAACGGTTTTATGTTATATTTCAAAATTAATACGGAGTAACGAAAAAGCCTTTTGTAATGGGGGTGGTACCATCGCGTGGCGTTAATAGTTTCAAATCGCAAGCCGCTCGCTGGCGTTTTTTTGAAAATGCGACGTTCTAACGACAATTGTCGCATGTTGTAACTAATAATATATTCTTAGAATACGTTAGAAAAAAAATTCAAGTAGTGTCCAATATTTTGCATTAGATTTTATCGTCCTTGACAATTTTCAACTTTTTTATAGTAGCGGGTTATAAACGGTAACTTTACGTCACTAGAATTGGACTTTTGAGAAATATGAGCAGGGTAGGGCAATGGTGGCGGGATGTGTAGAGGATCCATCTTGGCGTATTGGAACAAAAATTCAAATACAGTATTATCATAATTTGAGCTGGAGGGTTAAAACGGTGCATTTTACCACAAGTATACAGATGTGGAAGTGAACCTCTGTCTGTGAGGCTAATTACACCCTTAATGACTCTTGAACCCATCCACACACTTCCAGGGATTTCCTCTGTGGTGAAACATGTTGAGAACCCAGCATTGCACACTAGGCTTGGAGGAGTCAACTGAGCCACAGATGCAACTCTGATGATAGGAAACTATACAGCGATACAACAGGAGGCAATCTGTTCACCAGAGGTAGTCCCCCCGTCGATCAAGTGTTTCGGCCCTTTGTTCTCCTTTACACTCTAATGGGGGCGGGCCCACCTGGGTGATGACTCCCAAGTGTCTCAGCCTCCTGTTGTCTTGTGCAGAAAATAAACCCATTCCACCTTGGTTACAGCTTTAAAATCCACAATTCCGCCAGCCGGAGGCAATTGTGAAAGTAACAAAGGAAAGACAAATTATATCGGTCGTTCCGCAACACACCACTGGCACACATGTGTGAAGCCGACGAAGCGTGAAACCGTTACGAGCTGGCAACTGAAATTTCACCCGACACCTCATATAATAGGCACCGCGGGTTACCTGTAGATCCGCCGTCCTTTCACCAATACAACGAAAAACGTGTTGTGCGGGCTTATAAAAATTTCCATATCAGGGGCTAGATTTTACTGTCCGGAGTTCCATAGCCCATTGCGGTTGTTCCACAGCCAGCATGATGCCTTTTTTGCAGTCTCACTAAGCCTTTTCAATGCCATTGTTCTTGACTGTCTCCTCAGCCCCAACAATTTCAATAGCTTCTACTTGGTTGGCTGAATGCAGGAAGATCTCACTGTGGACCCATGATAGGCAGAGGGAGGCGATAAGTGGCTCTGTGTAGGACGTGGCAATTCCTGGGGAGAGCCCAGAACCGTAGCCCAGTATTTTAACTCTGCATATTTGAAGAGCCCCATTGCATTGCGATACCAACGGGCTGATCACCCGTTTGCCAGTCACTTCGATTACGGAAACAACAGCAAATGGATTGATTTGCCGTTGCCCTAAAGACGCCAATAGGCGTGATGGGAAACAATGGCAAAGAAAACCTATCTGCTGTTGCCCTAAGACGCCACTAGGCGTAATGGCCACTGACTGCTTTTACGGTCGGTGGCTAAGGACGGAAGAAGAAGAGAAGAAGATTGCATTGCGATGAATGCTCAGTATGCCAAGCGCTTCTTTCTTCTAGCTTGGGACCAGATTTGACGATTTTTTAAAATGCCAGCCAAGCTGGAGAAACTGGAGCTCGTGACTTCAACTCAACATGTTTCGGAATGGCAGAAAAGCCACAGGAAAAGTCTCTTGTCTTTTTGTAGCCTAATTTAAAAAAAAATTTTACGAGTACCTGCAACATAACAATGTATGTGTATTATTTATTTACTGCGGAAAAAAAAAACTCCACCGGCGGCTAATGACTTGTTCCCAGCACCTGGTGTCGTAGAGACATCATGAAATCGACCCCCTGCCCCCATTTTAAAAATCATTTTTGCGATTGATTATCCTTGGCAGTGTAAGTGATCGCCTAATTGGTTTATGATACGACCCGTCTGTTAAAGTCGCATCAAACGTTCCAAGAAACCAATACCACGTCTGCAGTTTCTCTGCTGTGATAAGAGCTGTTTTGATCAAAGTCTCGTGAGGTCAGCCTCCAAGTCTGACTTGTCTTTTCCTTCTCACATTTCATCTCTATGGTCCCCTTTATGCAGTATACTCGGCACGTGAATAGTTTAAAAAAATATATTTTCCTTTAAAAATACGCTTTGCATGAAAGATCCAGTCCCAATAGACTTTCGTCTTCCATCAGCAGAAGTCGTAGATTTTTTTAACAGAGCGGCAATATGTCTTTGCTATTTAAAAATAGAAATATTATCAATCACTTATTTCTTTATTCTTTTCATTCGCACATCCTCATTGTGGAGTAGTCTACCCTTATATCTCTCTTTCTTACCTCTGCTTTGAACTAATGTACCCACTTCGATCTCTTGAACCGGCTCGTTAGTCTGTCTTTGTGATCTTTCTTACACATCTTCTTTCCCTTTATCACTTCAACCTTTAAACTTTTCAACCTTGTACTTATGATCTCTCTCCAAAATTTCAATTCCTTGGTTCTTTTCAACCATTTCGCCAGTCTTTACAACCTTAGGCACCCATTTTCTTTCGTTCTTTCTCTTGAACCTTTTAGCCAGTCTGTCTTTATGGCCTCTCTCAAACTGTCTTTCCTTCTATCCCTTCAACTATTTCCTCAGTCTGCCTTCGTGGCCACTCACACCACCTTTTCTCTCCTTCGTTCAACGTTAGTTGGAAGGAATCTTAGACTGACCAGATTTAATTCATCTGCGTGCTACTTTAAATT
This sequence comes from Oreohelix idahoensis, assembly GCA_024509875.1. Taxonomy (NCBI): domain Eukaryota; kingdom Metazoa; phylum Mollusca; class Gastropoda; order Stylommatophora; family Oreohelicidae; genus Oreohelix; species Oreohelix idahoensis. The sequence goes on along the minus strand of JAMPIV010009943.1, from coordinate 72,110 downwards.
AAATTTTCTAGCGCTAAATTCGCTCCTGATTTGTTATATTTCACGTTAAGTGACGCTGTAATGATAAAGGATGAGTGGGAAATGAATCAGGAAGAATAAAAAAGTCGAGAAATTTCATGGGTGACAATGGTAGTTGAACTAAAAAAACAAAACTAACAAACAAAAAACGAAGAGAGAGAGAGAGAGAGAGAGAGAGAGAGAGAGAGAGAGAGAGAGAGAGAGAGAGAGAGAGAGAGAGAGAGAGGAGGGGAGAGAGACAGACAGACAGAGACAGAGTGGGAGACAGACAGACAGAGAGATGATAGAGAGAGAAAGAGATGATATTAAACACATTATGAACGCCTTCTTTCTCAGATCTAATACTTACGTTTGGCCTTGAACAGAGACAGATATAACGCATTGCCTGGTCTGTCATCCCTTCGATCTCTCTACGTTTGCATCGTCCTCTCTTTCTCGTCTCTTTCATTTCAATCTAATAAGCGCTGCTGGTTGATTGGGATTAATTCTGACAAGTATTTAAATCACCTACGTCTTTTGTATTTTAATATGTTCCTTCACTGCAGATGTTCTAGCTATGTTTATGATCTCTTCGTGTCTCATTGGCTAATTTTTCTCTGACCTCTCACGTCACATGTGAAGATCTTACTGTCTTGTTCTTTATTTAACGTCCAAGTTTGTCACTAGTGTAATATTCGTGTAAATAAATCATTTATTTCTAGTTTTGTTAATTCATTCTTCTGTTCTTTCCACCTTTTTTGCTTCTGCTGGAGTTACCACTACATTACCAAACATTACAATTGTATAAAATAGTATTCGACCAGCCACGTGGTGTTAAAATACCCATGATGTGTCCGTATGGCAATTTGAGAGATAATCATTTCTCTTTTAGCTCTTTATGGAGCACGGGGTCACCATTGTGGCTGGTCTCCACAGGAAGCCTGCAGGAAGCTATTTCAGCGGTGGTTTATGTGGCAAGTCGTTATATATGATGAGATTGCCAGCTTCATCAGCCGCCTTATGCGATTGCTTGAGGGAGTGTGTGTAAGCAAGAATATTTATAAGGATCGCGAGTTACTCTTTAATATTTTATAACGTTTATTAACTTCTGTGGTTATGAGAACAGATGACCATTTTTTATTATGTAGTTGTTGTCATGGGAATAAGGTGCGTGATGGTCTAGGAGAGCGCGTGGGGTGACTAGATATGGGTGTTTGAGAGGGCGTGGAAGAACGGGCGGTTTGGCAGAAAAAGTATGATGTTGTTCTTTGTTTGATTAATATGATTTCATTCAGACAGTGCTTTACTGTGTTTCAGATTAAACATGAGTACAGGCTGGGCGTATATGTAACTCTTTAAATTCACCTGTATTGATTGGGTTGTAAGTCTCTATTAAATACAACCCCTGCCATATATTCAAGAGTTGATTTATATTAGTGTACGGGTCTCGTGCGAGTGGAAGGTGAACACGGTGCAATAGTGCACGACAGCATGACAACTCATCCACTCTGTCACACAACCATTTTATCTTAGCTGGTCATGTGTGTTCATAATTGTGTTTTACAAATATAATTTTTGCATTTATGTCTAAATGCACCACATGCATATTTTTTTGAATGTCACGTTCCTTTACAACAATCCCTCACATGGATGCTGTCAAGATCAACCAAATCTTTCTAATCCTATAGTCAAACTATAACAACCGGGCCTCAGTATCCACTCTGTTGAATTCAACGGTGACAGGTTCGACAAATCATTAGCGTTGCATTGAGTCTAGACGGTGTCTTAACCTTACTTGCCTTTTTTACTTTGGCCACCCTGACGTTCACTTTGCTGCTGTGAAAGGTGACTTTCGAATGAAATGAAAGTTAAATTGATTATTTTAATCATTCACGAGTATGATTGAGAAGGTGATGAACATATTTTTCTTCTCTCTGTCTCTAAAATAGTTATAGAAAATAGAAACGTAAATGACAGATCAAAGGGACGACATGTACAACCAGTAGATAAGATATGTGCGTGCTTGTTAGCACGAAAGAAAGAAAAGCTTTCAAACTGTATATGTAAAAGAAGTTTTCATTCTATTTGGAAAAAATATGTAAGCAGAGGAATAATGTTACTATCAGTGCCAGGAAAAATATTAAACATGATCCTCCTTGATAAATTAAAAGATTCCATAGACAGAAAACTGAGAGACGAACAAGCAGGTTTTCGACAAAACAGATCCTGTACCGACCAGATTCCATGGAAAATAATTGTTGAACGAAGTCTGGAATTCACTGCTAAACACTGGATTTTTGGACTATGAAGAGGCATTTGACAGTGTAGATAGCGAATTACGTTCGAAACTGAAGAGGCATTACGGAATTTAGCTTAATAAAGAAAACTTATGAAGACATTACATGTAGAGTTCTTCATGAAGGACAACGTACTGAACCGTTTGGGATAAGAGCTGGAGTGCAATAGGGATGCCTCTTGTCTCCATCTTCTAATTAGCAATAGATCAGGTTATGGAAATATCGACGTCATACAACATAAATGGAATCCAGTGGAATCTGACTAAACAGCTTGATTATCAAAATGTTGACGATGATTTGGCTTCTCTGCCCCATAACCATGATCAGATGAAAGACAAAGTGAAAATCCTCGATGAAAGGTCACAGCAAGTGGGTCTGAAAATACACAGGGAAAAGACAAAGATAACGAGAAGAAATGCAGGAAATATAAACAAGTCTGAGCTTGAAGAAACACCACTACAAGATGTACAATCATACACATATCAAGACAGCATTATAGACATCGGTAGAGGAACAGGCAATGATATCAAAATAGCAATACAAAAAAGCAAGTGTCATTGCATTGGGAAACATATAGAGATCAAGAGAAAACAAGTCCAACACAAAAATAAGAATCTTCGACTAAAATGTCAAGTCAACTCTTTTGTATGGGTCTGAAACACGGAGAGCAACAAAAACAAACTAAAAAGTTACAAACTTTCGGAAATAAGTGATGAAGTTCGCTAGAATGCTTGAAATGGCACAAGATCAGCAATGAAGAAAGGACAATGAGATCTAGACAATGGAAAAAGAAAAAAGAAGACGCTGGCAATGCATAAGACACACAGTAAAGAAACATGTTGATAACATTACAAGACAGTCCTTAGTTCTTGAATCCCCAGGGTAAGAGAGTGTGACAATGCGTCATTCACTCGTTCATATTGTCTGCCCATCTTTTTGCTGTCTTTCTCTATGTCCTTATTTCCCATAATTATATTTTAGTCAAGGTACACTCCTTGACATAACACTAGCTTAACCACTATATATATATATATATATATATATATATATATATATATATATATATATATATATATATATATATATATATATATATATATATATATATATATAGTTAGTCTTAGTTGGAGTTGATAACTTTGTTGATTGAAAGTTGATGTCACCACCCGTATGACTCAGTTTGAAATACATACCCTATATACAGAGCTATACCGTATTAACTGTATTAATAATATTTTACGGAATTATCTTCGGCTGGGGCTCATTAAACACGAGTCAATTGTCACTCGTGACAAAAATACCTATCATACAGACGTGGACGGGGGATAAACATTTTACAAAAGCGAGAAAACTCAGTTTTTTTATAAATGCCATCCTAAAATACCCGTGAAACTCCCTAAAATAGGAGCATAATCCTCCTATTTATATCACCGCCAAGTGTAATCTTTAGCGAAGCTATCTTACCTGTGAAAATCTCATCCTTTTACTCGAACTGACGGACCAGTTGTGGACAAATACGGCAGATCAAGGGCGACAATCTGGGACAGAGATGTAGAGTGATACTGAAAAACACACGGAGTAGAGAACTGCAGACATAAATGAAAGGAAATGAAGGAGATATGAAATTTTGTTTAGCTCTTTGCTCGATACAGGAGGGCTTCAAGTACATTTGTTTAAGGCATATGGTCCTTGTGGAGCTAAACTAAGGAAATGACCGAATGACCGAATGAATGAATGGACGAATGAATGACCTACGTTATTTCATTGTTGGAGAACGACAAGGACGCTGAGCTTTAATACCAGGCGAATAAGAAAGTAATTAAATCATTTTTATCTCTCAGCTCTACAAGGATCGCCAGAAGCTTTATTTAGATAAGCACGCATGTTGACAATGCTCGGTTTTTTAAAGTGCTAACCGGCTTCAGAACGATTTATGTCCCCTGGAGAGCTAAATATTTGCTAATGAAGAGTGATACGAAAGGAGGAGTGTGTCATAAATGAAGGCTAATTTTAAGAAGAGGTGGCTTATTCTTCTAGAAAAGAGGACAAGTGCTGTTACTCGTGATAACTTCTCAGTGCCTTGAGCTCGAAAAGATTTTCACAATTAAAAAAACAAGAATTTTCGTTGTTTTTATGTATATCCTTCATAATAGAATAGTTAGTTATATACAGTTATAGCCCAGTCTATAAAGACAAACCTAACCCCCAGCAAAAACTCATTCATTGTTTTTCTTTTCGCATCATATTGGAGCATCGAGCCACCCAGGGTGGGTTGTGGGAAATGCACGGCTCATTGAGAACAGTTTCGACGGGGCCTTGACTGGAATGACTAAAACTGAAGAAAAAAAAACGCAAAAGAAAAGTTTCATTTACCTTCCATGACGATATAAATAACAATAAAATTATGTAGCATGCACATTGAGCCAGATATTAAAAATATCGAGTTCATTATGGGGAACTTTATTGTACATTTCGCCTATATGTTTTTAAAGCCAATCTTCCTTTTTTTTTTTGTTCGAAGGACAATTTACATTGGGTTATGGAAATAACGATATTGGCCAACAGAAAGAAATTCAGTGGAGTTTTAACAAAACGGCGTGAGCTTGCGATGCCCCCTTGTTGCATCGACAAGCATATTTGTGCGGGAGGCCCTAGCCAAACAATTTGCCTATATAAGCCACTATACATACATACATACGTACATACATACGTTCGTATGTACGTACGCACGCACGCATGCATGCAGACACACACAGACACACAGAGACATAAATACAATCTATGAAGAAGAAAAGCAGCGTTAAATTACTTGTTTTTCCAATCACGTGCACAATGTTGTGCACTAATATTGAGTCAATGGTTGAATAAATGTTCGAAAACAGTCGAAAGAATTATTTAAAGATCGGCTAAATGATATAAATCTGCCCATTCCCCCCTCTCTCCCCCCCCCCTTTTTTTTTCTTCTCCGACCCAGAAGATAATTTGAAACATCCGATCATATCTAACGGACACTAACATATTGTGTGTAAAGCATGAAACAGAAACATTTCTTGCTCTGAAAAGGCAGCGTTTGTTCTGGAATGCCCAGAGTAAGAAAACAGAGAACGATAAACTCACGGAGAAAAGAACCGGAGAAGGAAATAACAGCGATAAAGAACATACGTAAGGACCTTGAGCAGGAGAGGAGAATTTGGCGGGACTTTGTTGAAGGCATAAAATTCCCATGGAACCGAAGAGTGATAAATGAACTTACTTACTTAGTCGTTCCCCTTCTACCGTAAGGTGTAGAGGTTTGGAAGAGAGAGCGCCACACTATCCTTTCGGCTGTCTTCCTCCTAGCCTGGTTCCATTCTAGTCCTCGGTCCTTTGTAGTAAGATCCCAGATAAGATCAAATAGATAAAATGTTACTGCTTATAAATTCAAATACTATAGAGATAAAATAGGGAGTTGTGTTCAACATCGTCACCATCGCCCGCAGTCGTGTTGGTTCTAACAAGCAGTAACGCCATAGTAAACGATACACAAAACTGCTAGCTTTTCCCCTCTCCGCAATACCAATTTCCACTAAAATAAAAGCCTTTTGACAGACCGAAATGCATAGTTAGTTTCAAACGGAATGATAGAATAAAGAAACGGAGGAGTGAAATGAGAGACGGAAGAATGCAACCTTGACAAGCGTTGGTTTTTGAATCTCGAACTAGAACGACAGGCGACAGCTGACGTCACAGACTTGCTTAGTCTAACACTAAACGGGAATGAATGGTTGAGAGTTTGAAAAAACTACTTGGCGTTACATACGTTGTTGCTATGGTCTATTTTTTTCCCCCCAAAACGTATCTGCTATTGAATGAGAGGAAACTTCATCGCTTTGTCTCCTACCCGTAGTGACAATTTAAATCTAACGAAACCTTTTTGCGTTAGGCAAAATGCGTACAAGCAAGAGAGAGAGAAATGTAAGTGGGGGATTTGCATGGAGGCATATTTTAAAAGACAGCTTATGCAGTAGAGAAAGGATGGCCCAAGAAACCTCGATGAATAATAAAATAAAGGCAAGGACAGTTGACAAATAAAATGATAATATTTGTTTATTAGAAGACAATACTACCCATAATGTTATAATATCTTACAGTAAAAACGCTTAGATAATAACAGAAGTATTGTAAAGAAAAGACATAGAGACATACGCATTGATGTTCTCACTCAACTTTGCCAGTATTGGGAAAGGGGGGGACGTTACATTTTTGAAAGTTCAAATTTATTTTTGAAAAGAAAGAGGCTAGTGGGCATAACATAATTCGATTGGCTGTGATAGAATAGACTAACAGTAGTAATAAAAACGATTTGAAACCAGCGTTAGTTGCCACTCGAAGAAAAAAATCTCACAAGTAGTGTTAGCATCAGACGCAAGGAATACATGACCAGTGCCTTTGCTGTTCTGCATCAGTGGCGATCTGAATGTGCCCATTGATCGCCGGTCAACCTACAAATTGTGTATTATTTCATTGATGCGGGTTCCATCGTGAAACAATCAGTGAGCCACATACCAAAATATACGCACTCCTGAATCTGCAAGCTCGAGGCAAAAATTACCTGTTTGCCTTAAATACAAAGAGTTCTAAAGCAGTGCTCAGACGTTGCAGTCGTGAAGAAGGTGGTTGTGAGAAGGACATCACAGCGTTCCAGAAAAAAAGTTAAGCCCAATTGTCCACGCGCGTGTGTTAGTTCATTTAACCATACTCTCCATCATTATTATATCAATCAGTATTCTTGACATGATGATACAAGTCGTTCATCAGAAGTGTGTCCCTGCATAGGAGTTATTGCTTCATCAGAACACTTCCAGTCAGAAACAATTAATATTAATATTAACAGACACAGTTGCTGTTTTAAATTACTCTGCTGTAAATAAATTGCCTTCTAGTTTGAGTTTAAACAGTCCTGTATCCCAGCAATTGAGATACAGGAAAATAAAATTGTAAGAAATATTCTCATTCAAAATTTACCCAGTGACTTGTTTAATTACTTGTTCATTAAGTTATAGGTGTAGTTGTTGTCATTTTATTAACATTACATTGCATATTACCCTAGACACCTAGCCAGATAACATCCAGACACCATAACATATAATTAGGATCAAAATATATAGCAGATTGAGGTCGTAGGGTGGTAGCAGACAGGTACCCTGAGAACAACTTCAGCAACAATTAGACTCAGGGACTTGCATAGCTGACCTCACATCTGTAGACAATTAATACTTAACCTTTTAACATCTAAACCCACCACATATATTGGGACGCTCGCTCCGAGATTTCAAAATTGTAAAAGTAAATAAGTGTGGAGAGTTAGGTGAACTATCACTGCCTATTGTTATTGTGTTAATTAGAGAGATTGTTGGATATTTTAGTTTAGTTTAATAACATTTGGTATTAACAAAATGGCAGACTTGACCAAATTCAGATCTGCTGCTGTGCAGGCTGCGAAGGAAATGGGAATGGAGGGGCAATGTCTGATTGCATACGTAACAGCAGAGTGTGATAAATTTATTGAACGAGAAGATAGGAGATTAGCAGAGGAAAAAAGAATTTTATTAGAAGATGCTAGGGAGGCTAAGAAATTAGAAGCTGATAGGGAGGCTGAAATAAAAAAGGTTGCAGTTGGAGGAAAAGAGATTGGAGGCTGAAAAGGAGGAAAAACGATTACAGATGGAGGCTGAAAGAGAAGAAAAGAGGATGGAGGCTGAAAAGGAGGAAAAACGATTACAGATGGAGGCTGAAAGAGAAGAAAAGAGATTAGAGGCTGAAAGGGAAGAAAACAATTACAACGGGAACATGAGCTACGACTAAGGGAGTTAGAGTTGCAAGGCTATGCTCCTGAAAATGGTAACAGCCCATCCACCTCCGACTCTGCTGCAAGCCAGGTAGCCTCCAACTCGGCCATGAGTTTTCATTTAGACCCTTTTGTCGAAAAAGATTATGACATGGAGTCATTTTTAAGTAGATTTGAGACACTAGCTAGAACGTATGGGTTGGGAAAAGAAAAGTGGAGTCTGAAAGTATCACAGGGGCTTAGGGGAACCTCGTATGAGGTATATTCAAAGTTGAGTAAGGAAAATCAGGAAGATTATGACATTCTAAAACAGGCTCTCCTGATTAGGTATGAAAAGAATAGTGAATTTTACCGAAATTTTTTTTTGAAATACTAAACTACTCACTGGGGAGACTTACCACCAGTTCTCTGCACGCCTAGATACATACTTGGAGAAATGGACTGCTCTGGGGGAAAACCCAAGATTTAAAAGAAATGATCCTGATTGAGCAATTAAGAGAGTCCATGGCTCCAGACCTGAGAAAGTTTCTCATGGAACAGGGTGCAGAGAGGGTGGGGGAAATGCTCACTGTTGCTGAACGATATCAGGCAGCCCAGTATGAAGTAGCTGGCATGAGAAAGAAACAACCAGTAGAAGGTAATAAAGCCCCATCAAACCAAGATGAGTATTATAATACTAGGGATCAAAACCCAAGATGGAAACAAACTTATGATAGGCCAAGGTATGACCAACTAGATAGGAACCCGCAATTCAATGAAAGGAAAACCTACAGACCAGAAGGAAAATGGTGTAAAATCTGTAGGATGAATAATCATAATACAATCGAATGTGGTAGGAAAGTTCCTCCATATCGCGCTGCATGCATGATAATAGTGGACAAGGGAAGAAAGAAGGACTTGCCAACAGAACAGCATGAACTTAATCATCCCCCTATCTGTGAAGAAGTGACATGTAATGGTGCCAGAGTTAAGTGCCTTTACGTTTCAGGTTTGGAATATGACTCAGTCGTGGGTTCTCACCTGGTGCACCCAGATTCAATATACCACGGAAACAGTGGAGATCCAAGGGGCACTAAAAGAAGTAGCAATCATAACACTTCCAGTAGCCGAGATAAATGTCAAGACTAGGTACGTGGAAGGAGAGATTAGAGCAGCAGTGTGCGAAGACCCTAATTACCCGCTGGTGTTAGGAAAGAAATTTGTTTTTCTAGGGAACCCTATAAAATCTGTGGTAATGGCCACGCTCCAGGTCAGGTCGACCCCTAGTAAAGAGGAGGAACCACCACTAATTTATTCTCATAAACAGATGAGAAAGGCCCAGGCAAAGGACAAATCATTAAAACCTTGCTTTGGCAAATTGCCAAACAGCCATGCACACCCTAAGAAAGGACAATTTTATTTGAAGGAGGGACTGCTCTACATGACAGCTGGAGCAGGATCCAAAAGATATGGACAATTAGTACTGCCATTTGAGTATAGGGCACGAGTTATGGCACATGCACATGTTGTAGCAGACGGTGGACATATGAAGGTTGGTACCACCCGTCAAAGGACATCTGAAAAATTTTACTGGCCCCAAGTAGCTGCTGATATTTCACAATTTGTGGGGGCCTGTGAAAATTGTAGCAAGGTACATTCCCCAAGTTGGGATAATAATACTCAGATGCAAGCCAAGCATTCTGAAAAACTTACTTACTTACTTACTTAGTCGTTCCCCTTCTACCGTGAGGTGTAGAGGTTTGGAAGAGAGAGCGCCAGACCATTCTATCAGCTGTCTTCTTTCTGGCCTGGTTCCATTCTAGTCCTCGGTCCTTCAAAGATTGTCTAATATTGTCCTCCCAGCGGACTCTGGGTCGTCCTGGAGGTCTGGATCCCTGGCTCTTTGTTTCCCATGCTTGTCGTGGTAGCCGATCTTCTCCCATTCTGCAGACATGGCCAAACCATCTTAGTTGGGACTGTTCTATTTGGGTCTGCAGCGGATGGGATTTTAGGCCTTGACGGATCGTCTGGTTGCGGACCATGTCTCTTCTTGTTACTTCAACCACTTTCCTCAGATACCTCATTTCTGAGGTTTGGATCTGGCTTTTGTGGGTTGTAGTCATTGCCCACGACTCGCATCCATATGTCAAGACTGGGACATAGGTGGAGCGGTATACAGCCATCTTCGTTTTCTTACCAACCTCTTTCTTGCTGAAGAATCCACGATTTATGGCCTGAAAAAGTCTCCCAGCCGCTGCTTTTCGAGTGGCCAACTCTTCTTTGATGCCTCCCTTTCGGTCTATAATAGCTCCGAGATATTTAAAGTGGTCGACCTGCTCCAGGACCTGTTATCCCAACTTAATCTGATGTTTTCTTTCTTCTCGTGATATCACCATGGATTTTGTTTTAGAGCTGCTTATGACCATCCCTCTCTTCTCCAGCTCTTCCTTCCAGACTTGCAGGTTAGATTGGAGATGTGCCTCTGATTTAGCAATCAGGGCAACATCATCAGCAAATGCCAGCTCCGAAATATAGACCTGTCTCATCTTCCAGTACCCCACTGAATACTTTCTTGTTCTCTCCTTACATGCCTTGATGACATCGTCCATAAGGAGTATGAAGAGGTAAGGTGGTAGGATATCACCTTGTCTTACACCAGTGGTGGTCCTGAACTCTTCTGACTTATGGTTTGCTGTCCTCACATAATTTCTGCAAGACTTGTAGAAGCTCTGTATAGCATGAATCAGAGGTGCTGGAATATTCTACCTTGCCAAACAGTCCCAAAGTTTGCTCCAGGGGACCCTGTTAAACGCCTTTTCCAGATCTATGAAACAAAGATGGATCTCACTCTTATACTCAAGGGCCTTTTCACTCAGCTGTCTGAGTGTGAAGATTAGGTCTTGAGTACTTCGGTTTGCTCGGAATCCGCACTGGACCTCATCCAATTGCGGCTCAGCTAGGCGTCGGAGTCTCTGCTCTAGGATTCTAGAGTAGATTTTACCAGGGACACTGAGAAGGGATATGCCTCTATGGTTTCCACATTGTCGATTGTCACCCTTTTTGAAAATTGGTGTTATGATGGCAATCTCCCAATCTTTTGGTATGGTCTTGTTGCACCATGCTGCCTGTAGGACCTTTAAGAGTAATAGGTCGCCTGATGCTCCCATGTACTTAACCATTTCTGGTGTTATACCATCATGCCCTGCTGCTTTGCCCATCTTGATTTTCTCTAGTGCTGCCCTCAGTTCTTCCATCTTTATGTCATCTTCACCATCATTGGTTTTCTCTTCTGTGCTAGTGGTTATCATTTCTGATGCTTCACCATGCTCACCATCCAGGAGTTCTGAGAAATATTCTTTCCATCTTTCCATTACTTCCTTCGGGGCAGTAAGCAATTTGCCTTGTTTGTCCTTTGTAAATTTGAGAGGGCATTGCATTCTGAAAAACATGGGCCTAAAAATAAAAGGATAAACAAAAATAATAAGGTAGACACAGTGGATAGGTATGTCCCTTCTCACAAACAGTCTTCCCCTAAAATAGCTAGAATGGCAACTCTGCGTATGGCACCCAGAGAAAATATAAACAAAGACCAGTCATTCTCGGCTCACTTTGAAGCCGCATGCCGGGAACTGGCAAAAATTAGCATTGAGGATAACAATGAGGAAAATCGGCCAACATTGAAACCAAAACTAAGTGATCACTCGAGGAAAGTGGGGAGCGGATGGTTGGTCAGTTGGCCTAGTGTCAAGCTCACTTCACAATATGGCTATTAAATTAGCATTATAAGGGCACCGGTGACAGTGGTATCATCTCATCTCAACCCATAACCCGTCATGGGTCGTAGGGGTGCCATGGTGGAAGCATCAGCAGACAGGGTCCTCCACTACTCTCTATTCTCAGCAATGCGTACAAGTGTGGAAAAACCGTGTCCTGCCCATTCTTTGATGTTATCAGCCCAGGATTTTCTTTGCCTTCCTCTTCTCCGTTTACCTTCGACTGTTCCCCGGAGGATCGTTTTCGAAAGGGAGTCATGACGAGTTACATGCCCAAACCAGGCAAGCTTTCGACGTTTCACTATTGACAAAAGTGGTTCTTGGTGGCCTGCATAGGTGTTTATCTTCTCTCTAACATAGACATTTGTTTTGTGCTCTTTATAGCAAATGCGCAAAATTCTTCTATAACATTTATGCTCGAAAGCCTGAATCCTTCGCTCCGTATCTGCAGTGAGTGTCCAGCCCTCACACCCATACAAGAGAATAGATAATATAAGTGATTTGTATAATTTGATCTTCACAGGAAAACTGATGTTACTTTTCCAGATCACATTCAACCTTGTCATGGCAGCTGAGGCCATCTCAAGTCTTGTCTTGATTTCCTTACTTGATCTTCCATCACTACACATAGTGTACCCGAGATATTTAAAGGTGTTAACTTCTTCTAACGTTTGCCCATTTAACGTAATGTTGGTCGGAACATGTTTCTTATGGCTATTCACCAATATCTTGCTTTTTTCTATATTAATTTCCATCCCATACGTTCTTGTTACTTTCTCCAGTCTAGATGTAAGGTCTTGAAGTTCTGATTCTGTTCCAGCTATCAGATCAATATCATCAGCAAAACGTAGATTACACAGAGGTCGGCCTCCAATCGATATGGTTGATTTATATATATCGACCATTAAAAGGTCGTACAGTCCATTGGAACTATTGTACGGACATTGTATTGAGATCACACATATTCCATAGCAATGCTAAGGGCGAATTAATTTCTTGTGCAGAAAAACTCATTTTCCCACATTATATATTATTTCACCAAAATTGTCGTTGGGCAGAGAATACAGTTGCCCAATGGGCTGATCACCCGTTGGCTTGTCACACCGATTACGGAAACAACGGCAGATGGATCTATTTGTTGTTGCCCTAAAGACGCCGCTAGGCGTGATGGGAAACTACAACAGAGAAAATCAATCTGCTGTTGCCCTTAAGACGCCACAAGGCGTGATGGCCTCTGACTGCTTGGTCGGTCTTTGGCTAAGGACGGAAGAAGAAGAAGAAGAGAATACAGTTGGTGAATATGGCCTCCACTTGAGTGGCACGTTATAGAATCATATATGAATATTATTAAAGGGTGTTTCCAAATTCAAGTCAAGCCAGAGTGCAGACCACTAAATGGCTGTGTGCACATCGGAGAGGAGCACATTGAATTCATATGTTGCTTTTTGGATTGAAATTGCTCCGAGTGTTTTATCCAGGCTGATAAGAGAATTATTGGATCCTCTACATAACTCTGCTATCACCATGTTATAGATTCTTTCCTCATAACGATTGCAACCTTGACGAAATTCTAAGAGCCTCTGGACATGTCAATGAACAGACTCAGAGAAGAGAAATGGTGGATACTGATTGATAAGCAGCATTAAGACAAGCATTAACACTTGCAGCTGTTCAGTAACATAACTGAAATAGATTCTTGGATTGCAGAGGTTTGAGGCAACCTTCGTCAGTAGTGCCTACTTTGAATGACCCCACTGCAGAAATCCATGAGCATACCAAGGGCAGAGTAAAGCCTAGTTGAGCTAATTTGATCTATGTGTATCACGGATTATAAACTTGCTTCAGAAAGCATGTTCTTAAGTGGGGAGATATGTAGTAAGATCCCTGATACCCCGATCAAATAGATAAAATGTTACTGCTTATAAATTCAAACACTTTAGAGATAAAATAGGGAGTTGTGTTCAACATCGTCACCATCGCCCGCAGTCGTGTTGGTTCTAACAAGCAGTAACGCCATAGTAAACGATACACAAAACTGCTAGCTTTTCCCCTCTCCGCAATACCAATTTCCACTAAAATAAAAGCCTTTTGACAGACCGAAATGCATAGTTAGTTTCAAACGGAGTGATAGAATAAAGAAACGGAGGAGTGAAATGAGAGACGGAAGAAAGCAACCTTGACAAGCGTTGGTTTTTGAATCTCGAACTAGAACGACAGGCGACAGCTGACGTCACAGACTTGCTTAGTCTAACACTAAACGGGAATGAATGGTTGAGAGTTTGAAAAAACTACTTGGCGTTAGTTACGTTGTTGCTATGGCCTATTTTTTTCCCCAAAAAGTATCTGCTATTGAATGAGAGGAAACCCCACAGCTTTGTCTCCTACCCGTAGTGACAATATAAATCTAACGAAACCGTTTTGCGTTAGGCAAAACGCGTACAAGCAAGAGAGAGAGAGAAATGTAAGTGGGGGATTTGCATGGAGGCATATTTGAAAAGACAGCTTATGCAGTAAAGAAAGGGTGGCCCAAGAAACCTCGATGAATAATAAAATAAAGGCAAGGACAGTTGACAAATAAAATGATAATATTTGTTTATTAGAAGACAATACTATGTAGGTCTTGAAACGTTGTGTTGACTTGGTACAAAATAACTTGACATCGCCGTGGCAGGACTTGAAACTTGAAAGAATCTTACAAACGTTGTGATGTAGACTGGAACACGTAATAAACTTGCAAACTGGTTGGCTTGAAATTGTAATCTTGAACGTTACAGCGAACAATAGGACATTGAAACTGGAACATTGGATATGCGCAGTAGCAAAGTTCATTAACCAACTGGACCCGCTGGCAATGACTGAGTTCATGAGGTGGTGTGTTTACAATACCACGCTAAACAGAGGTGACGATCGAATATACAGATTAAATGGCAGCTGTAGATTTGCAAAGTACGAAGGTATACTTGCTTATGTGAATTTGAAAACCATGCCCTGATGAAAGTATCGATCCAAAACCATACAGGCCCACCAAATTATATGGTGTTACGGTGGGATATATTAGAGGATCATGCATGTATACGCGAATGATAGCAGGTGTTCATTCAGGACATAATGGTCAGTACACATAACAAAGCCGGTAGGTGAACAGGTCCACGGGAAAACATGGTTGACATTTAATACATAAAGTCACTTCACAATAGTATCCATCAACACATCAAAAGTACATAGCAATGGATAAGCGTAGTAGATTATCCCTCGTCCGTCAATAAGTTTCAAACGTTAGACATCTTTACGTGGCATATAATATAATAATGATACACTACTCTCATCTCCACTCAATCCTGGCCGTTGTACTAAAGGTTCGGGCAATCCACGAAAACCAAAGTAATGCGGCAGAAGAAATCAGGGCAAACCAAATATTAGTTGCCTCATATCTCAAAGTTACACTTGTAGTAAATTATAGTATAAACTTCTAGATAAGTTCGTGAACCATCTTACACATAACGTGGCGGCCTCATAAAATCAATAATGCCACAATGGATATATTCATAGCACGCTCCATTATCCCGGAGCTCGAAAAATTACATCTCTCTTGGACGCAAACACAAAGACGGAAGCCCAATTAATTAACACACTGAACGCCACGACATGTGACAGAAAACGTCACTAGTTGACCGTCGCTCAACACGGGTGAACGCTTCGCTCAGCACGGGTGGACGCTTCGTGCAAACCGTAGTTTGTCTACATGCGAACACAATTCCTCACATATAAATGGAAATGTGCTAGCGTGTAGTAACATGCCACACTATTTTATCTGCATCCCAAATCTATCCTTAACATCTACCCATAATGTTATAATATCTTACAGTAAAAACGCTTATATAATAACAGAAATATTGTAAAGAAAAGACATAGAGACAGACGCATTGATGTTCTCACTCAACTTTGCCAGTATTGGGAAAGGAGGGGGGGGGAGGACGTTACATTTTTGAAAGTGTAATTTATTTTTGAAAAAAAAGAGGCTAGTGGGCATAACATAATTCGATTGGCTGTGGTAGAATAGACTAACAGTAGTAATAAAAACGATTTGAAACCAGCGTTAGTTGCCACTCGAAGAAAAAAATCTCACAAGTAGTGTTAGCATCAGACGCAAGGAATACATGACCAGTGCCTTTGCTGTTCTGCATCAGTGGCGATCTGAATGTGCCCATTGATCGCCGGTTAACCTACAAATTGTGTATTATTTCATTGATGCGGGTTCCATCGTGAAACAATCAGTGAGCCACATACCAAAATATACGCACTCCTGAAGCTGCAAGCTCGATGCAAAAAATACCTGTTTGCCTTAAATACAAAGAGTTCTAAAGCAGTGCTCAGACGTTGCAGTCGTGAAGAAGATGGTTGTGAGAAGGACATCACAGCGTTCCAGAAAATAAAGTTAAGCCCAATTGTCCACGGGCATGTGTTAATTCATTAAACCATACTCTCTATCATTATTATATCAATCAGTATTCTTGACATGATGATACAAGTCGTTCATCAGAAGCGTGTCCCTTCATAGGAGTTATTGCTTCATCAGAACACTTCCAGTCAGAAACAATTTATATTAATATTAACAGACACAGTTGTTGTTTTAAATTACTTTGCTGTAAATAAATTGCCTTCTAGTTTGAGTTTAAACAGTCCTGTATCCCAGCAATTGAGATACAGGAAAATAAAATTGCAAAAAATATTCTAATTCAAAATTTACCCAGTGACTTGTTTAATTACTTGTTCATTAGGTTATAGGTGTAGTTGTTGTCATTTTATTAACATTACATTGCATATTACCCTAGACACCTAGCCAGATAACATCCAGACACCATAACATATAATTAGGATCAAAATATATAGCAGATTGAGGTCGTAGGGTGGTAGCAGACAGGTACCCTGAGAACAACTTCAGCAACAATTAGACTCAGGGACTTGCATAGCTGACCTCACATCTGTAGACTATTAATACTTAACCTTTTAACATCTAAACCCACCACACGTCAAAGATTGTCTAATGTTGTCCTCCCAGCGGACTCTGGGTCGTCCTGGAGGTCTGGATCCCTGGTTCTTAGTTTCCCATGCTTGTCGTGGTAGCCGATCTTCTCACATTCTGCAGACATGGCCAAAACCATCTCAGTTGGGACTGTTCTACTTGAGTCTGCAGGGGTTGGGTTTTTAGGCCTTGACGTATCGTCTGGTTGCGGACCATGTCTCATCTTGTTACTGTCGTGAAACGTGTGTGTAAACCCATTTCTTTGTTAATACATATGCACAGCCAATCAACGAACAGTCTCTGAGCCAGAATTAATTACACGAGGTATACGCCATCTTGTTCCCCCAAGATGGCGGCAGACAGAATAATTGGAAAAATAAAAGAGGAAAAGCTTAAGCCTAAAATTTCGGTACGCGGTCACGGAATGTACCAAACCGCATATAACCAATCAGCTTGTCGGCAATAAAAATGTACCAAACCGCAGATAACCAATCAAAAGGTTTCCTTACACACTGGCATTTACCTGAGTTTACCTTTATAAACGGGCGCGTTTTATTCAAAATCACACACACCAACACGAAGGCCAGCTAGCGACCGACTGGAGAAGAGAAACTGTCAAGACTGATTTATTGCTCAGCTGCATTGACCGGGCAGACTTGCTTCACTAGTCGAGTCAAAATCTGGCTTTTATATATCTTAGAGGGTAGGTAAACTTACTAAAAACTTGTAGGAGAATATGCCTACATCATACATAATGATTGTATTGTTTAGTATCATTTATAATACCTACACCTGTATATAATTAATGTATATCATGTATAAGGATTATATTTTATGGAATCAGGTATAATGATTGTCGTTCCTGGTATGATTGCTGAAGACGATAACCAACCTGAAATATAACCTATCAGTCCTTTTTAGGGCTCATATAACTCCAACCTGAAATATAACCTATCTCCAACCTGAAATATAACCAAACAGTCCTTGTTAGGACTATATATATATATATATATATATATATATATATATATATATATATATATATATATATATATATATATATATATATATATATATATATATATATATATATTGTCGTAAATTTATTTTGAGAGAAAAGAGTCGTAGAAATAGTGGTCCGGTTTAGAGTGGAAAATGATGATGGAAAGCTCAGTGATAGAAAATGTAGAGATTTAATAGTTACTTCACAGCGTGCTGGAGGAGAGTAAAGACAGACTTATTTACGACAAATCGTGTCTCTCAATCTTCTCTTTCACTCTCCTGGTCAAACAATTATTTGCCAGTTTTCCAGACTCGCATCTGCGCGCACACCGATTCGGTGTTTTCAAACACACACACGACGTTGATACAAACTATATTAAACGAATAGGGGAAATGTTGGGCTTTGGGTATATCCAACACACAGAACTAAATGAGTTTAGGTGATTTTATTCACTTTAAACATCAATCACTAAAAATATCAGATATTACATAAATTATCATAAGTACACTAATGCAAATAACAAGTTTGGGAGGGGGTGAAGAAGATTGGTATCGACTAAGCCCTTCCCGCTCATTAGACAAAGACAAACCCAGTCCAGAGATAGATAATATCAGGAACACGGGTACGTTAACCTAACAGTAAAGTTAATTACTCTGAAAGAGGTGTTACCAAGTTAGGTATAAGTGATAGAAAAAAAAAAACCTGTTCTTCCCAGCTGTTCTTCCCTTTACTAAGCAAATGGAAAGGAGGTGGTTTTAAACAGAGTTAACAAATTATCAACTATCCCACTTAAAGGAACAATGTAGGGTATACAGAAAAGATATATGTTACCAGGTAAGCAAGTTAACAAAATGGTCACACAAAAGAATTAATTTCCTGTCATTCATACACGCGCTAGCAAAGGCCTTCACTCATCTTGCTCTCACTTACCGATTGTGAAAAAATCTTGCACTCCATAGAATAACACAACAGCAGTTACACCTCAACTAAATGTATGAGTGTTTGTTCAAGTTCTAGCCCTTGATTATCGGGTAGGCGGTCAGCACATAAAAGGGTCCCGTAATCGCTGGAAAATGAATCTGTAGTTGTGTCTCTTTTCTTAATAACAGTTTCTATGGGAGGGCACGGTCTCTGATACCGGGGTGAGGATGGTGTGGTCTATTTGACTATGCCGCGGATAATAAAATTCTTACGCGTGCTGGTACACTTTATCCGTGAGGTATGGTTTAAGTCCAGTGAGAAAACTAGTCACATCACTGTTCAGGAAATTATGAATTATCTCTCTGTGTCAGTAAACTAACAAAGCTCGGGCCAGTGTTCTTCTTCCCGTTACGACTTAAGTTGTTTGATGGTGCGTTAAATTTGTCTTTGGGTGTGCTTTCTTTGCTATAAGTTAGATAGCGGAATTCCAAACATAGAATCGCCTCAAAGATTAAAAATTTACACAGTCTCAACAAGTTCTGCGTCAGGGGAACTCTACACACTGTTTATGCTTTGCTTTGCTTAGATTGATTTCTTTATTGCTTTCTTAATGCTGGGATCGCACAGGTTACGATCACTCTGTATGAAAGAAAAAAAAAAAGACATGTAATATACCGAAAACAAATAACCTTCTAAAGCGCGATGAATTTCCCGTTAAGCCTATAATACACTCGAATATTTAATTATGTATTTAATAAACACTGCGCGAATTCTAGTGGTTAAAAACACACATCTATAAAACTCGGACTTAACTGAATTTATTAATTATAAATTCCTTCGCGACTTTAAAAGTTAATTTAAGCATCTATTATCTTTTGAAATAATATAATAGATAGATCATTATATTTAAAACTGGAACTCTTGAGATGGTTTAATTAAATAGATTTAAATTAACACAGAATCCCTTTAAATAGAATGACTGAGCTAGACCACTGATCACTTTACACAATATATTTTTTACCGCTTTGCACAGAATTAGAAATCACTGCAAATATATATAAAATCCAGGGGAAAATCTATAACAAGATTTCAATAAAGCTAGTGCTTCTGTAAAGGTCTGGCCAGCGAGTGATAACGTGTCTAGTTCTTCATGGTCTATTTAGCTAAAATGGAATGTAAGTTGAGTGGGACATGATAAACTTGACAACTTATTTGATCTCACGAACTTTTGGGGATCTGACCGCCAAATCAAGAGATGAAGCCGCCCCCTGGTCTTCGTATCCGCTCGCTGCTGCCCGTTTCGCTTTCCCACGTTCGCTCGGTTCCTCGATTGACACCGAGACGCGAAATTAGCGGCAAGCAACTGCGTCTCGTATCAGGGAAAACTACTGTCTTTGATAGCGCCGATAGTCTCCCTTAAGATCCCTCGGTCTGTCTCTTTGATCTCGTCGCTGTATCCTACATGAGTCCCGGTGGAATGCGTTCTGGCAAACGAAAAGTTACAACAAATGTTCAGGGGTTCTAATGTTATGAAAAGCTAAAGGTCCCTTTAAATCATCCATCATATCAGGGAAAATTCACTAGTCAAACTAGACGTACGTCACAATCGTCCCCACTTTTAGACATGAAACCATTTTTCATGTTTTCATTTTTGACAATGGAGGTGACCTGATTGGTGATTTTAGGATGAGTGGTATCTTCAGTTTGCTCTTCTTCCTCTGTAGACCAGTTTCTACTCAGAAAATCAGCCCCGACATTCTGTCTTCCCGGAATATATTCCACTTTGAAAGAATAGACGCTTAGAAGGAGGGCCCAACGCATGATCCTAGCGTTAAATTCTTTATTGGCACCAAGAAATGCTAACGGAGCGTGGTCTGTTTGCACCGTGAAAGATGTACCATAAAGAAACTCATGATGGCGTCTGATACCGTCAATCAGAGCAAGACATTCCCTTTCAACTACGCTGTAGTTCCGTTCCGCTTTATTTAATTTCCGACTGCCATAGGCAACTGGAAATAGCATGTTCAGGTCACTGTCATCGGCTTGAAGCAGTGTTGACCCGATGCCCTGACCTGACGCGTCGACTCTCAGTACAAAAGGTTTCTTGAGGTCAGGCAACCTGAAAATGGGGTATGCAGACAACTGTCCTTTCAAAGTGCTATACGCGTGTTCGCACTTTTGATCCCATATGACCTTATCAGGACAACCTTTCTTTGTGAGGTCAGTCAGAGGTGCCGTCAGTCCGTTGAAGTTCTGGATGTACTTCTGATAGTATGCACATAGCGATATGAAGGAACGTACGTCTTTCTTCGTTCGGGGTCTTTTTGCTGCAGCTATTTTCTCCACGTTCTTCTTAATAGGCCAACTGCATCCGTGAGAAATAGTGTGCCCCAGGAAGTCTAACTGTTCAAACCCGATGAGACATTTGCTAGGTCTGGCTGTGAGACCCGTTTCCTGTAGTCTCCTGAGGAGCATAGCAACCGTAGCAATATGTTCTTCATAGGTTTCCGATGCAATTAAGATGTCATCCATGAAATTATGGATATGGGGACTTTGCAAAGGTTCTAGAAGCTTCCTCATCATCCTGGTGAACACTCCTGGTGCGTTATGCAAACCGAACGGCATCACGTTAAATGTGTAATGTCCTTCACTAGTGCTGAAAGCTAACAAAGGTTTAATTTCCTCCTTGACTGGTATTTGATAATAACCTTTACTGAGGTCAATCTTGGAGAAGATCTTAGCTTTGCTGAGCTTGGTGAACAACTCAGAAACAGTTTGGAGAGGTTCGGGCTGGAATTCCGTTACAGCGTTTAGCAACCTGTAATCAATGCACAGCCGAACTTCCTTATTGGGCTTCTGCAACAGCACTACGCTCGAGCTGTAAGGAGATGTAGACTCACTGATAATTCCTGCCTGACGCAGCTTGTCTATTTCTCCGCGAAGTGCATCAGCTTTAGCGTACGGGATGGGGTAAACTCTGGTTTGAACAGGGGTCTCGTTTGTTAATTTCATATCAAATTCAATGAGATTTGTTCGACCAGGTACATCCGTTAAAACTGCACTGTACTGTTTTAGTAGAGCCCTAGTTTCTGTTTGTTGTTCTGGTGAGAGATTGTCGCCGAACTTGACATCTTTAAAGGATTCTGTGGGTTGCAGTGGATACTCCATGCAACCATCATCATCTTCCTCGTCTTCCGTTGCTATGGCGACAGCCAGGAGATGCTCGGAGGATGGCACCGGTCTTTCCAAATATTTCTTTAGCAGATTTATGTGGAAGACCTTCTCCTTTCCTTTGATGGAGATCTTGTAGTTGGTACGTGAGATCTTTTTAAGGACGGTAAACGGTCCTTGCCATCCGATGCGAAGTTTATTGCTTCCGGTTGGAAGTAGCAATAGGACTTTCTCCCCTGGTTGTAGTTCTCTCTCTTTTGCAGCTTTGTTGTATCTTTTAGTAATTTTAGCGCGGGCTTTCTTAAGGTTGGTAGTAGCTAGATCCCATCCTAGCTTTAGCCTTTCCTTAAGCTCAGATACATACTTGCTTGCAGAGACGACTGTCTCGTCAGCCTTCTGGTCTGTCAGGGACCGAAGTAAGGCTTCTAGTGGCCCCTTAATAGGTCTGCCAAATAAAAGTGTAGCTGGCGCAAAACCCGTAGACGCTTGGGGTACCTCTCGGTAGGCGAATAAGGCAGCCGATATATATTGGTCCCAGTCTTCCGGTTTCTCCTGACCCAGCTTACGTAACATCATGGTGAGGTACCGTTAAAACGTTCCACGAGCCCATTTCCGGCCGGATGGTAGGGACTTGTGTGGATATGTTTGGCCCTCAAGATCTTAAAGATCTCCTCCATTAACAGGCTACGGAATTGGGATCCATTGTCCGTCAAAACTTGTTGAGGGAATCCCAACCGTGTAAAAATTTGCACAAGGGCTTCTGCGACATGCTTGGAATTAGTGCATGGTAGCGGTACGGCTTCGGCCCACATAGTGCAAGTGTCAACTAAGGTCAGGATGAACCTGTTCCTTCTTTTGGTCTTTTCCAGAGGACCAATAATGTCGACAGCAACCCGTTCAAATGGAGTCCCTACTATTGGCATTTGCCCCATAGGTACTGGGGGTGTCAAGTGCTTGGGTGCTACCCGTTGGCACTGGGCGCAGGATTTCACGTACCTGACAATGTCAGAGTTCATTCCTGGCCACCAATAGTGGTTTTTTTATTCGCTGAATAGTGGCGTTTTGTCCCATGTGTCCGCTAAAGGGAAGAGAGTGCCCCATTTCTAAGATCTGGTTTCTGTACTGCGTCGGTACTAGGAGCTGGTTATTCCCCGTGTCCGGGTTGCCCGTTCTACGATACAATACACCATCCTTAGAAAAGATGTCTCCATTGTGTCTGGGGTCCTTAGCCATGGGCAGTTTTTTAAAGCAGGGCGCCAGAGTAGGGTCCTTTTGTTGCGCCTCCTTCAGTTCGTTCGGCAACAAGTTTGGCGCAGGCTCCCTCTCCTTCTTGGCTTGCCCTCTTGTGGTTACCGCTGCCACAATCGGCTCCTTAGGTCTCCCAATGAACACATATCTACATCCCAGGATAACTGGGTAGATCGGATCATCCATTATGGCCGCTTTAATAACTCCTCTGACAAAGTCAGAGTGTATTTCTACCAGTGCGATAGGAAGCGTCCTGGGTGCATCACTCCTGAAAACTCCACTAAGTTTGACGGTTTCCTCTGTCTCCTGACCGGGTTTGACTAGGTGCCTAGCGACAATACAATCAAAACTTAATCCAGTGTCAAAAAGACAAGTAGTGGAGGTACCGTTCAAAATTACAGTTCCTCGAGTTGAGGGTCGGTCCCCCTCAGGTTGAGAATCACTGACATTGACTCTACCTTTCGAGGCTGTATGCAAACATCCAATGCGGTTTGCACCGGTTTGTTTGCCCTGATCAGACGTTCCTGGTGTAGGGGTCTTCCCTTTTCCTTGACCTTGGTGGCCGCGCTGCCACGTAGGCTTGTTGGGTTGATCAGAATTTGTGTTGGGGGGGTATCGGGTTTTGTAGAATTTCGATTTTTCCTGGGGAGGTTTCTGGGTATTGTTATCTCGTTGGTTATAATGTTGAGAGGAAGTGGAAGAATAGGATGCCTGCTCTAGATTCTGTTTTCGAGATGGCTCATCGGTGGGTTTACGTTTAGTGCTGGGAAGTTCGGCCATTGCATTGCTATAGCGTTCGGCTTTATTGAGTATGTCTTCAAGCCTGACTGCCCCCTGTTCAGCCAAAAATCTACGAGTTTCATTCGACAAAGTGGATTTTATCTGCTCCACAAGAACAAGTTCGAGGAGTCCCTCATATGAAAGAGGTAGGTCAGATAATTCAATGCACTTTGTCAGATAACCCGTGAGACGTGAAGAGAACTGGGGAAATGTTTCCGTGCTCTCATTTCGGCTGTTTCTGAACAACTGCAGAAACTTTCGGGCAGTCATCTCAAACTGCTGTAGTAAGGCCTTTTTCAACATGTCGTAATCATGTTGATTCGGTCCCAGCTTTGTGTACACGTCATAAGCATTGCCTTTCAGTGACGTTGAAAGTTTGAGCGCCCAGCGGGTACTCTCTAACCCATAAAGATTCGCGAATCTCTCGAATTTTTCTAGGTAGCTGTCAATTTTTTCGTTAGGGCTAGGAAAAGATTCTAAAGAAAACGACATAGCAGTTAATTGGGCAGATTGAGTACTGGAGAGGTCCATTGATTGAGACTGGGGCGAAGACGGCTCTCCGTTAGTCGAAGTAGAGGCGCCCCGACTCTCTAGAGCCTTAAGCGCCAGTTGATGCTGTCTTTCCTTGTCTCTCTCTCTCTCTCTCTCTCTGCGAGTTTCCATCTCTGCTTCAATTTTCTTCTGTTCCAAAAGACGTTCTTCCGCTTCTTTCTTATCTGCCCTCTCCTGGGCTTCTCTCCTCTCTGTTCTTTCTTTCTCT
Organism: Oreohelix idahoensis; assembly: GCA_024509875.1. NCBI lineage: Eukaryota > Metazoa > Mollusca > Gastropoda > Stylommatophora > Oreohelicidae > Oreohelix > Oreohelix idahoensis. Next base: position 47,331 of record JAMPIV010009943.1, on the reverse strand, counting down.
TCCTTCCTCTCAGCTTCTGCTCTCTGTTGCTCCGCCTTCCTCTCAGCTTCGACTCTCTGTTGCTCCGCGTCATATATTTCCAATTCCTGGTTAATAAACGCGTTTGCAGCTTCTGCATCTAATCCTGCCTCTTTCGCTTCCAACCTCAAGATGGACCTCATCTTTATCCTCTCTGCCATTGTTAAAGAATAAGATGAAGTATGCTTAGAGAACTAGTAAGAAGCAACGCGAAAGGGAGGAACTCTGAACCGCTACGAGAAAAAAACACAAGTACAAATTTACCTGTGTTACCTCCTACCTGTACTGTGCAAACTTATCGCTGCTATTATCTGGCAATTAAGGCTCTAAACGCAAGCGACTATGCCACTAAATGGTAAGTTACACTGGAAAAGAATCTACTTTTACTAACAGTAGAGAAAAATTTATATTAAAACAATTTAAAAGGAAAAAAAAATTTCCCCTAAATTTTAAATCTCTGACAACAAACTCCGTCCCTAAAGTCAATTATTGAGATGAGACATTGTTAACTTAATTTTTAAAAATCAGAACAATCCGTCTTTAGCTAAGCTCAACTCTTTTTTACTTCAAAAACCTTAGTGACTGTAAAACAATCACGCAATCCCAGCAACTTTTATAAAGAAAGAAATATAATTATCTCCGCCAGAGGATAATTAAAATAGCAAATATATTTGTTTGTCTGTACTTTCTACTGCTGTGGAGAGAAAACAACCTGTAAATATGCTGTGTGGACAACCCAAATACTTAAAGAACGTTTGTCTAGGGGTGTAATTATTTATTTATTTCCCTAATTCACAAAGACAAATCATTCACACTCTACCTAGTTAGACCCAAACTAAATCAGACTCAAAATATCTTTAACCCGGCTATGCGATTGCCTCAAATGTAGCTCAAGATCCCAGAACCAGCCCACAAATATGTGTGCATCAAATGTATCTCAAAATTATCCCAGACGAGCCAGCCAAATATTGTCGTAAATTTATTTTGAGAGAAAAGAGTCGTAGAAATAGTGGTCCGGTTTAGAGTGGAAAATGATGATGGAAAGCTCAGTGATAGAAAATGTAGAGATTTAATAGTTACTTCACAGCGTGCTGGAGGAGAGTAAAGACAGACTTATTTACGACAAATCGTGTCTCTCAATCTTCTCTTTCACTCTCCTGGTCAAACAATTATTTGCCAGTTTTCCAGACTCGCATCTGCGCGCACACCGATTCGGTGTTTTCAAACACACACACGACGTTGATACAAACTATATTAAACGAATAGGGGAAATGTTGGGCTTTGGGTATATCCAACACACAGAACTAAATGAGTTTAGGTGATTTTATTCACTTTAAACATCAATCACTAAAAATATCAGATATTACATAAATTATCATAAGTACACAAATGCAAATAACAAGTTTGGGAGGGGGTGAAGAAGATTGGTATCGACTAAGCCCTTCCCGCTCATTAGACAAAGACAAACCCAGTCCAGAGATAGATAATATCAGGAACACGGGTACGTTAACCTAACAGTAAAGTTAATTACTCTGAAAGAGGTGTTACCAAGTTAGGTATAAGTGATAGAAAAAAAAACCTGTTCTTCCCAGCTGTTCTTCCCTTTACTAAGCAAATGGAAAGGAGGTGGTTTTAAACAGAGTTAACAAATTATCAACTATCCCACTTAAAGGAACAATGTAGGGTATACAGAAAAGATATATGTTACCAGGTAAGCAAGTTAACAAAATGGTCACACAAAAGAATTAATTTCCTGTCATTCATACACGCGCTAGCAAAGGCCTTCACTCATCTTGCTCTCACTTACCGATTGTGAAAAAATCTTGCACTCCATAGAATAACACAACAGCAGTTACACCTCAACTAAATGTATGAGTGTTTGTTCAAGTTCTAGCCGCAGATTATCGGGTAGGCGGTCAGCACATAAAAGGGTCCCGTAATCGCTGGAAAATGAATCTGTAGTTGTGTCTCTTTTCTTAATAACATTTTCTATGGGAGGGCACGGTCTCTGATACCGGGGTGAGGATGGTGTGGTCTATTTGACTATGCCGCGGATAATAAAATTCTTACGCGTGCTGGTACACTTTATCCGTGAGGTATGGTTTAAGTCCAGTGAGAAAACTAGTCACATCACTGTTCAGGAAATTATGAATTATCTCTCTGTGTCAGTAAACTAACAAAGCTCGGGCCAGTGTTCTTCTTCCCGTTACGACTTAAGTTGTTTGATGGTGCGTTAAATTTGTCTTTGGGTGTGCTTTCTTTGCTATAAGTTAGATAGCGGAATTCCAAACATAGAATCGCCTCAAAGATTAAAAATTTACACAGTCTCAACAAGTTCTGCGTCAGGGGAACTCTACACACTGTTTATGCTTTGCTTTGCTTAGATTGATTTCTTTATTGCTTTCTTAATGCTGGGATCGCACAGGTTACGATCACTCTGTATGAAAGAAAAAAAAAAAAAAGACATGTAATATACCGAAAACAAATAACCTTCTAAAGCGCGATGAATTTCCCGTTAAGCCTATAATACACTCGAGTATTTAATTATGTATTTAATAAACACTGCGCGAATTCTAGTGGTTAAAAACACACATCTATAAAACTCGGACTTAACTGAATTTATTAATTATAAATTCCTTCGCGACTTTAAAAGTTAATTTAAGCATCTATTATCTTTTGAAATAATATAATAGATAGATCATTACATTTAAAACTGGAACTCTTGAGATGGTTTAGTTAAATAGATTTAAATTAACACAGAATCCCTTTAAATAGAATGACTGAGCTAGACCACTGATCACTTTACACAATATATTTTTTACCGCTTTGCACAGAATTAGAAATCACTGCAAATATATATAAAATCCAGGGGAAAATCTATAACAAGATTTCAATAAAGCTAGTGCTTCTGTAAAGGTCTGGCCAGCGAGTGATAACGTGTCTAGTTCTTCATGGTCTATTTAGCTAAAATGGAATGTAAGTTGAGTGGGACATGATAAACTTGACAACTTATTTGATCTCACGAACTTTTGGGGATCTGACCGCCAAATCAAGAGATGAAGCCGCCCCCTGGTCTTCGTATCCGCTCGCTGCTGCCCGTTTCGCTTTCCCCCGTTCGCTCGGTTCCTCGATTGACACCGAGACGCGAAATTAGCGGCAAGCAACTGCGTCTCGTATCAGGGAAAACTACTGTCTTTGATAGCGCCGATAGTCTCCCTTAAGATCCCTCGGTCTGTCTCTTTGATCTCGTCGCTGTATCCTACATGAGTCCCGGTGGAATGCGTTCTGGCAAACGAAAAGTTACAACAAATGTTCAGGGGTTCTAATGTTATGAAAAGCTAAAGGTCCCTTTAAATCATCCATCATATCAGGGAAAATTCACTAGTCAAACTAGACGTACGTCACACACACACACACATATATATATATATATATATATATATATATATATATATATATATATATATATATATATATATATATATATATATATATATATATATATATATATATATATATATATATATATATATATATATATATATAACCTATGACTATATCCTGTATAATGATTGTATTTTATAGTATCATGCGTAATGATTGTGTATGACTGTTGAACAAGAAAACCAGGTATATATTTCATATAGGATTTTATTTTTACTATGAATGTATCAGGTATACTGATTATATCTTAGGGAATTAGGTATAATGATTGTATTTCCTGGTATGACTCCAACCTATATAACCAGAACAGTATTGTTAGGGTATATTTTACCAGCCAGTATAGCACTTATCAGAGATGGCCTGGTATATTATAGGTGGAAGGAAACGGTTGTATCATACGGTGTACAAATTATTGCATGTATTCATGTGTTGAATTATCAGAAAGAATGTTTTGCAAGTAGACACCTGTCTTGTCTCGCTATTGCTAAATCATACTGAGCCATGTTGTCATTCATCCTACATGCAGATACCTGAGACACGCTTATCTCATATACACAGAAATAGGTGGGCTTGATGACAGAAATTACCCCTATTTTTCCTTGTTACAGGTTTTATTCGTGTCATCCAACCTGAGGTCGTATGTTCGAGTCAATCCAGCTGGCTGGAACTTCGCAGGAGCACAGTGATTGTACCGGAGCTACATCCTTAGTCTCCCTCAGTCTTGGGTGGGCTAAAGGAACGATCATCAGCGTGTGTTGTGTGCAAGAAATTAGGAAGGACAGAACTGTTCTAAGAGATGAGTACACATTAGTACCATTTACGTCGGCAATTGTGAGCATTTAACGGTCAAGGAAGAAAAAGTGATTTAGCGTAGTAAGAGACAAGATTAACAGCATAGCTGATAAATTTTATATATACTTAATTAACAGCACAGCTGATATAAATTTGTTTCCTATAATTGGAAGACTTGTAATATATACAGTAGAACTCCATTTATCCGAACCCCATGGGACCAAGCATCGTTCGGATAATCAAATGTTCGGATAATTGGATTACATAATGTATCGAGTACATGTACACATATTTCTAAAAATAATTAACAATCACAAGGAAAATACACTATAAAACATATTTACTTGTACTGTAATAATAATACCCACACTGTATTAGATCACTGTATCACCAAATTCTTTCATTACACTGCAGTGCATGTACTACTTGTATTAATTATTTTTGTTAAGAAAGAGAAATGTTTTTAAAATAACATTACAAAAGATTCAAAACCAGGCGCAACTTACGTATACATGTACTTGCACAGATGTAGCCCACTATTTAAAATAATGAGGAATCCTCTTTTGCACCAAACTGGATAGTCTGCTTTTGGTTCCTAAGTCCCGCATTCTCTTCAACAGCAGAAGCTGTGTAGGACAGCTGTCATCTTCTTGCTCGTACCAAGCAACCGCTGTTTCTAGTGCTATAAAGGCCTCTTCAGGACTTGGTCGACGTTTTGGGTTTTCTTCATAATCTACAAGTACATCATGTACTTCTGAGGAGTCTTCATCATCGGTCACTAAATGTATTTGGTTTTCTTCTTGCACAAAAGACAAAATTTCTTCGTCATTCAAAAACTGAAAACCAGAATCATTATCATCTTCTAGCCACATGTGTGCATCATCTTTGTCACAGTCCGAAAATCCGGGCATTGCTTGAAACAGTTCCACAACTTCATTTATACAATCATCATTTGTGTCCACTGCAGTAGTTTCATTTCCTCCCTTTTTCCCAAGCAATCTATTCCAAGCCTTGTTGAGATTATCTTGTGACAGGGTGGTCCAAGCATCAGCTAACATATAGCAGCAGTCTTTGAGATTAAGCTTTTTGGAAAACGCCACCACACTTTCTTCATCTTCAGCCAACAATAAACGACGCAGGACTTCCTTCTTGTACATCTTTTTAAGCTTTGCTATAACACCCTGATCTATTGGTTGAATCAGTGCTGTTACATTGGGATGCAGAAAAATTATTTTAAAATTTGCATCAACTGCATTCAATGTATCCGTCTCTGGATGAGATGGTGCATTGTCCAGTAGAAGAATTACTTTTCCAGTTTTCTTTTCTTGTTCTTTCAACCTCTTCACATTTGGGATGAACTGATTTGTATACCAATCAAGAAATATTTCACTATTCATCCAAGCACTCTTCTGTGCTTTGTAGCACAATGGGAGACATGTCACATTCTTTAAACAACGTGGTTTTTTGGCTTTGCCGATCATTAGCACCGGTAAACGATGACTTCCACTGGCATTCGCGGCTACCAAAATTGTTACTCTCTCTTTGCACTTTTTAAACCCAGGGGCAGCTGCTTCGCGCTGAGATGCAAGTGATTTTTGAGGCAATGATTTCTAGTATAAGCCAGTCTCATCAGCATTATACACATCATCGAGTAAATAACCTTCTTCTTCCAAAAAAGCCAAGAATGTTTCTTTAAAATTTTCAGCGGCAGTTGCATCGCTAGATAAAGATTCCCCTTGAATCTCCAATTCTCGAATGCTATGACGAGATTTAAAGTTTCTTAACCATCCCTGGCTAGTCTTAAAGTCAGGAGGACCGTCAAGTTGATTGTTGAACTGAAGTGCCTTTTCACACAATAGAGAGCCAGAGATAGGTTCCCCTTTGCTTCTTCTTTGCACAAACCATATATACAAAGCCTCTTCCAATTTCAAATCTTTCGCATTTCTCATGGTTTTATGTTTCTTCGACCCATTTTTACTATCCAATTTCGATGCAAAACTCATAATTTTATCCTTGTTACTTTTGATGTCAGAGACGGTAGCTTTCCCAACATTGAAAATCCTCGCAAATGAAGACACAGTTTCACCTTTTCCTAGTCTCTTGATAATTTTTGTTTTCGTTTCAATTGACAAAACATTGCGGTTCCTTTTATATGCTTTAGGCCTACTGGAAAATGCCAGATCGCACAGAGAAATGCCAGTGTTCTGCCTAGAACGCACACGTACACTGGATTGGTAAACCAGATATTAACTGACTTTATGATCTAACTGACTTCCTGTACGTAAGCGACCGTCCATTAGCCCATCTCATTGTCTACAAATTGTTCGCACACATTTGAAGCTTGCCGCATCAAAAGATTTAGCACTGTAGTCTAACGTGACTGGTGGCGTCATATTTTTTTTTTCTGGAAAAAGTGTTCGGATAATTGGATGTTCGGATAATTGGGGTTCGGATAAATGGAGTTCTAATGTATGTATGTATGTATGTATATATATATATATATATATATATATATATATATATATATATATATATATATATATATATATATATATATATATATATATATATATATATATATATATATATATATATATATATATATATATATATATATATATATATATATATATATATATATATATATATATATATATATATATATATATATATATATATATATATATATATACATATATATATATATACATATATATACACACATATATATATATATACATACATACATATATACATACATACATATATATATATATATATATATATATATATATATATATATAGATATATATATATATATATATATATATATATATATATATATATATATATATGTAAATCATATGTAAATCATATGTAAACGTACAAATCCATTGCATTCCATCTTCCAACATCCACCCTTCAGCACAAGAGTAGATAGTGTATATAATAATAATAATAATAAATTCTTTAAGCGCCAAACACGGCGCATAAGGCAGAAACCAGTGCTCTCCAGGTTGTTCGTTGTGACGCCACTCCTCTTAGCTCTTGCACATTATTTAGGCTCAACGTTCTTCCTTCTCTTATTATTGTTCTTCTGAGTGTTTCTTTTGGTCTTCCTTTTTTCCGCTTACCCTCAGGAACCCAAGTGAGCGCCTGTAGTGGTATTCTGTTGTTTTGCATTCGTAGGACATGACCGATATATGACCATCGTCTTTTCCTTATATAGTCGGAGACATATTTCTGCCTAGAGTCTTCTCTTATTTGTCGATTAGTCTTGAATTCTTTCCAACTGATGTTCATGAGTTTTCTAAGACATTTGTTCTCGAATGTATTCAGCTTGTTCTCCAATGATTTTGTTATTTTCCAACTCTCACAGCCGTATGTTAACACTGAGATAACATTTGAGTTAAACAGACGAAGCTTGGTATGTATATTCAAATATCTTAATTTCCAAATGTTAGATAATCTATTGAAGGCGCTAGCTGCCAAAGCAATTCTAGTATGGATTTCTCTTGTTGTGTCACCATCCTGAGTCATTTTACTGCCTAAATAATTGAAACTTTCAACTTTCTGTAGTTTTTCCCCGTTCAAGATGATATCAAAGGTCTCGTTAGAAAAGTTCATAGCTTTAGTTTTAGAGGCATTTATTTGGAGACCAATTTTAACCGAGAGATGACACAAATTATTTATTGCTTCTTGGGATTGTCTTGGTGTTGAACTTAAGAATGCTACATCATCTGCGAAATCCAGGTCCCCCAGGAATTTTCCATTTGTCCATTTTATACCCAATTGTTCATTGTGGGTATAGTTTTCTCATAACCCAATCAATAGCTATTCCAAAAAGTAGTGGTGACATAATACAGCCTTGTTTCACCCCTGTTTCTACTGTAAACCATTCTGTATTCCCTTTATTTGTTCTAACACAACATCTTGCATTGTCACATAGCGCTTTGATTATATTCACATATTTTGTTGGAAAACCATAGATTGTAAGTATCTTCCACAATGATGGGCGGTGTAGACTATCAAAGGCTTTTTGAAAATCGACGAAGGTGATAATAAGTGGCGATTGCCTTTCCACTGATTCTTCTATAATTGTTCTTAGTGTGAATATTTGATCAATACATGATCGTTTCGGCCTGAAACCCGCTTGTTCTTCTCTGATCTTTTCGTCAGCATGCAATTTAAGTCTTTCTAACATCATGCAACATAATAATTTTCCAGGTACTGATAATAGAGATATACCACGCCAGTTATTACAGTCTGATAGATCACCTTTCTTCGGTAACTTTACAATAATACTGTCTTTCCATTGTTGTGGTGGTTGTTCTTCTCTCCATACTTCATTTATAATATCTAAAATTCTCAAGAGGTTGTTGTCATTAACTGCTTTAATCATTTCCCCTGAAATTTCGTCAACTCCAGCAGCTTTAAATTTTTTTTAATCTTTTAACGGCTTGTTTGATCTCGTCCAGCGTGAATTCATCGCAAGTTATTGGCAAGGTGGTTGTGGGTGTTTCATTATTAAAATCAGGTGTTACTGTTGGTGGTGGTCTGTTTAGCACCTCCATGAAGTGCTCAGCCCATCTCTTCATTTGTTCTTTTTCTGTTGGTATTGAATTCCCTAATTTACCTTTAACAGGTGTTTCCATAGCAGTAGGCTGGTGACATAGTTGTTTTGTAATTTGATAAAGGCACCTACTATTACCAGTTCTTGCAGCATTTTCAGCTTCTACGGCCAGTTCATTGATGAAATGTCTTTTATCTCTTCGAGTTTTTGTCTTCACTTCTTTATTTAACAAGTTATAAGTTAGTTTGCAAGATTCAACTGCATTATGTGTACTTGCCGCTAGTAGTTTAAGTTTTGCTGTTTTCCTTTCTTGTATTTTATCCCAAGTATCTTCTCTCATCCATTTTTTCTTTGTATGTACTAGGTATCCGGTGGTCGCTACAGCTGCTTCTGTCATTGCTGGTGTCAGCGAGTGTAGATGGACGGGGAAGGGCATAAAATATATTTCAGAAGAAAAAAAGCAAATTATATACTCTGGTAGTAATGATAATCGTCACACAGAGGGAGTAGCCATCCTAATGACACAGAAAGCAGCAGCATCGCTTATCAGCTGGGTACCTATCAATGAGAGGCTAATATTAGCTAGATTTCAGACACGATTTTTCAAGCTCTCAATTGTACAATGTTATGCACCAACTAACGACGCTCTTGATACCACAAAAGATGACTTCTATGAAGCACTTCTAAGTACCATCAACACAATACCCAAGCATGACATAATAGCAGTCATGGGTGATTTTAACGCCAAAGTAGGTGACAACAACGATGGAGTACAAAGATATCTCGGTACTCATGGCATAGGCTGTATGAATCAAAATGGCGAAAGACTTCTAGAACTTTGTGAAATATCAAACCTCGTTGTGGCAGACACCATCTTTCCACATAAGAATATCCACAAGATAACATGGAATTCACCTGATGGCAGAACTAAGAACCAGATAGATCACTTCTGCATAAGCGCTAAATTTCGCTCATCAGTTCAAGACGTCAGAGCATACAGAGGTGCAGAGATCGGAAGCGATCATAACCTCTGCATAGCTAAAATGAGAATTAAACTGAAGAAGTTATACCAACCGAATAAAAATAGAAGAATAGATGTACACAGACTGCAATCAAATGATATAAAGAAGGAATATAATGTCAAAATGAACAACTATTTCGATGCTTTAGGCAAAATTGAAAATGATATCACCACCAAGACAATCGATACTAAATGGGAACAACTGAGAACAGTGTATATACTTAATACATAATAAGGAAATTGTATTTGAACGACTTGTCAATTTTATAATTGTTAAGTGAAATCTGTTTCCTTGTTTTAATATCACAGTTAGTTACACAGCGGGGTGGCATTTTATGACTGTCTCCACTCTACTTATTTTTCGAGATCAGATCATTCACAGCCGTAACTAATTTGTGATACCAGTAGTTCTCTCATACACTGGGACTTCACCATTTTCCTGCAGAAATTTTATTTCTGTATTGTCAGTACTATACTGATCTTAGAGCCAATAAAAACCTCACGCTAAAGTTACTTCAACCATCTTCATCATATACCTCTTTTCTGCGTCTAATAGAGAGATTGAAATGGTATGACAAGATCCCAAATGTGGAACTAAAGACAAGATCACAAATGTGAAACTAAAGACAAGATCACAAATGTGAAACTAATGACAAGATCACAAATGTGAAACTAAAGACAAGATCACAAATGTGAAACTAAAGACAAGATCACAAATGTGAAACTAAAGACAAGATCACAAATGTGGAACTAAAGACAAGATCACAAATGTGAAACTAAAGACAAGATCACAAATATGGAACTAAAGACAAGATCACAAATGAAACTAAAGACAAGATCACAAATGTGGAACTAAAGACAAGATCACAAATGTGAAAATAAAGACAAGATCACAAATGTGAAACTAAAGACAAGATCACAAATGTGGAACTAAAGACAAGATCACAAATGTGGAAGTAAAGACAAGATCACAAATGTGAAACTAAAGACAAGATCACAAATGTGGAACTAATGACAAGAAATAGACAAGTGCCAGTGGAACAAGAGATGAGAAGAAGACGATGACAATGACACACTGAGGAAACCTACTAACAGCGTTACTAGACAGTCCTTGTTCTTGAATCTCCAGGGTAAGAAAGGTAGGGACAGACCAAGTCACGCATGGAAAAGAGAACTGGAGACAGATATGATGGAGATGAAGAAAATATAGAAACACCTTGGACTAATGGCACGGGATAGGAACACCTTGGACTAATGGCACGGGATAGGAACACTTGGCATAGGTTTTTTGAAGACCTGTGCTCGTTTGGGAGTTGAAAAGTAAAGAAAAGTACACTCTGTGATTGTATTATTAACAGAACCGACAAGTCAATAATTCACAAACTCACATGTGCTCAAGTCAATTTATCAAAAACATCCGTTTTTATCAATGTTCCAAGAGCCAAAAACATGGCCTGTAGTTAAGTGAATAAAATAAACTGTTAAGCGTGTAATCGTGAGAAATGATTCCGGCGTGTCTTCGATCAACCCGAAACTCTTTTTTCCCCTCTAGCTCCACGTATCTGTTGCATGAAAAAAGAAACAGTACGAAAATAGAACGATTTAGAAGAGTCTGTTATCTTCACACGTCCACTTAAGTGAAACTTTCTGGTTAAATTCATGACATTCCATACTGAGAGACATGAGACAATCGGTCAATTTTTTCCCCCTCACGTTCACATTTTTAAATTTAAAACTGGAAGACCGATAGACAGTAGAAGCAAACGTCCCCACCCCTACTCAATTAAAATGTTGGATTGGAAGAGTTTTATTTTCCCATTTATTCTCCCGCGTCTTTGATTTTCCAGGAAAAGTTTTCAACCAGTTATAGACAAGCCATCCTGTCCTCCGCAGTCGCCCCTCTTTGTTGTCTTTGTTGTCTTTGGTTTTTCTTTTTTAAACTCCTACCTGTCATTCTTAAATTTTAATTTGATATCTCCCATTAGATTCATACAATTTTCTGGTTGTCTTAAATAACTTCCATTCTCTCATTCTATTTGTTCAAGATTTTACATTTCATTGCCTTTCTCCTCTTTCTCTTTATTTTGCTTAACTCGTATTCTTTATTATTAGTCTATTTTACTCCCGTGAAACACATACAAAGGAGTAAACACACGCCTGTATTCTCTCTCTCTCTCTCTCTCTCTCTCTCTATATATATATATATATATAAATATATATATATATATATAGATATATATATATATATATATATATATATATATATATATATATATATATAAGTAACTGTACAATACCATACTCAAAATTAACTGAAATTTAATGGAAATTAATGGGCCATAAGACCCGTTCATATCGGCGAGTTGCCGTAAGTAGAGACCGCCGTAGCCTGTGACCTTACTGTGAAAATACACATTATGAACTATCACAGAAAAAAAGTCGACAGACGGGCCAGAGGACGCTGAGGTGTTTTTGTCCCCCTTGATGTTCCCTCTCTAAGCTGTATGTTATAAAGATTAGTTTTGATCAATACTGGAGGTCACAGATTAGATAAAGTTCATTGATTGTAATATAGATAGACATTTCAGACATACTTGCTTCATAAAAATTCGTGGACTGAAATCTGTAGATTAATCGTTATTTTAAAGGCAAGACACAACTCGAGATTGCGATGATCTTGAGATTCGTTGTCTTGTATGCTAATATAGTAATCGATTTTTCTTATTTGTGTTTGCCTCCAGTCTTTTTCCCCCTATAGATAATTGGTGAATGAAAGAGGTGGAGTATATGATAATGAATCTAGAAAGTTCCCTGAGTTACAATACACTCATGAGCTACCAAATGACTCATTTCGAGAAATGCATGCCCACCTCTATATTCAGTAATGTTGAAACGTCTATATCGACTGTCCCGTTAAAACATGGCACAGTTTTTTAAATAAATATACGCGCACTCATGGGCAAACTTTGCGCGCCAATTTCTTCATAAACGAGGCACGTGATTGGTTCATTACCTGGCAATATTAATATTTGTGTAAGTTTTCGCTGACTCGAAAAGAAGATGGGAAGATAGAACTCTTAATGGAGAATGGTTGACGCAGAGACGCTTCTTTAAATAATCAATGATCATGATAATCTATCCCTCCCAGTCTTTCTCTCTCTGTGTCTCTCTCTCTGTCTCTCTCTTATTGTCTGTCGGCTCGTTGTGCAGCATTATTTCATTATTTCATGCCCTGCACTTCTTTTCATTCTTTCAACGTCTTCTTTATCCTTCTAATGCGTGTCTGTAGTTCTCTTCTCCGTATGTTTTAGTTCTATCAATTTTAATTTAAGGAATGACAGAATAAGGATTGCATTGTAGTACACACTAAGCTGGGAGACTTTTTCAAGCCATAAATCAAGGATTCTATCGAGCGCCAACGTCTTTTCCTAAGCTCATGTTCCATTGGTATTTGCTTGATTCTGTCTAAACGTTACTCGTTACTCTTGTCATACCATTAAAATACTTTTTTCTCTCTGCACAAGCACCAAGTTAAAAAAAGTTTGTAGCTTCTTAATTGTAATTTTAGTTGTTCTCCATGTTTTAGAGCAGGGTTTCCTGAACCTTTTTTTATGCCATGAACCCTTTTTATTTTCCGGTCAAGGCTAAGGGACCCTTCTGGCAAAAAATATTTACATGAAAGCATAATAAAAATTGTATAGGTTAAATTTTAGGTTACGCACTAGGACCCCCTAGAATCCATTCATGGACACACACGGGGTTTATGGAAAACAGGTTAAGAAACCCTACTTTAGAGCCATAACGTACACATGTCTTAACAATTAAGTTGAAAATGGTTTTTTTTTGGGGGGGGGACTTCGATTTCCTTTGTTTTCAATGTATTTCTCAGTGCAGCGAAAGCCATTTTTGCTTCTCGTATTCTTCTTTCTACATAATTATTCCTTCAAACTTACGTTGCTGCCAAGACGGATGTGTGGGTCAATGTCGTTATCGGCAGCTATCCTGCTCTTATTTTAGGTTAACAAAAGTTGCGAACAGACAACTAAAGCGAAATTGATTGGAAGATTTTTAGCAGCCAATTTTAACAATGTTATACTTATTTTCGTAACCTGTAGTTAGTACACTCTTTGTTATCTTCTCATTTTACGCACATTAGTTCTTCTTCTTCTTCTTCTTTCGTTCGCTTGAAATATATTGTCTATATCTGCAATGTTGTTTCTTGTATAAACTTCACTGTCTTTTGTAGTTAGTAGGGGTTGGGCCCTTCCGAGGCAGAGGGCCCGGCACTGCGCCTGCCTGGGTGTCCGTCACAGGGCGAGTGCCATAACGTTTTGCAGATATAGGCATACTTCCCATAGCGCTAATGCGTGGCATCCTGATTGCTGTGGTGCGCCTCTTGGCTGGTTGCCTCCGTCTTCAGCACCGCACATTAGTTATAAAGCTATTAATTGATGTATTATTTGATCTTGCGAATGCCGTTTGTGACAAGTTATAATTCAGTCATTCCTTTTTTGTGACCGTCTTTGCTGCCTGCCATGTACCATTCATTTCACCCCTTTTTATCCGCTCATTAACTTTTGCTTACGCCCGCATCTAACGATCTTATATTCACTTTGCTGGGTTGACCTCAGGTACTTTACTGGATCGCCACCCGTCTAACCTGTTTATTTTTCTATGTGACCGTCGGCACTTAGCAAGAAGAGGAACAAAGCCACCTTGAGTTGGGTGATGTTGGTCGCATAATTTATTGTGTAAGCCAGACGGATGAAGCTGTTTATCCACACACTAGATTGCATAACTACTTCCGCTCATCTAATAGTGGGAAATCGTATTGACATTTAAGAGATAACGTGGAAGCGAAGTGCAAAAACACAGCCCATCCTTAGGTTTATTGCGATTTAACAATCTGGACGACAAACACACCCCGCAACGATTTCCAGCAAATGGCGTGTTGTAATAAAAACATGTGAACAGATTACAGACGTGATAATTAAGGTCAAGTCGCGTGATAAAGTGATTTTGGTGAATGTAACACTTAAGGGACAATACCGTATATGGTCAAGTAGTAATGTTCGGAATGAGTGGGGTGAGGGTAAAGTTTACTAGAAAATAAGACACCTTACCTTTAGGGTAGTTTAAGATTGGGAATGGAACTAAACTAAAAGTATGATTGGGCCTCCCCCAAAAGAACCTCACAGGGTGATATTTGTGCATGGGCTGAAATTCAACTTAAAACTTTACGCAGTTCATAGATTTCCCCACTGCATTTCCTTACCTCCATGAGGAGATCACAGACAGCCAGTATAAATAGTAGTACTAAAGATTCCATTAGAGGACAGGCGAAAGAACTAGGAGTACCTTTTAAAATTAAAAAAAAGTAAACTTCAGTTTAATACATAGCGTCCCAAGTCTAGAGATCATTCCTCACGTGTCAACAGTTAAGAACCTAACTCACATAGAGACGTCTGCACCTTAGTCAGCTGCAGTACTTACTACGGCCATCTTATGCAATAAAGTCTGGATACATCATTATAATTCACTCAATATATTGGGGTAAGTTGTAACATGTACATTTTATTACTTTATATTTGCATTTTACATGTATGTATTGCTTGTTTTTGTTATTGTTGAACAGAATCAACATCACTGCACTCCGGGCAAACCCATAGGTGCTCAGTCTCCCTCAGTATGTGTCGAAGAGTGTGCATGCTAACTGTTCCTGTAGCTCGCTGGTTGTATACACGACGGATGCATCCTCTCATACGTCCATCTATGCTAGCCTTACGTTTGATGCCTTATTCCAACAGTCTTAACCTTGATGATTTATCTATTGCAGTGTTATTCTCTAAAAGGCGATCATTAATTGTTCTTAGTATCTCTCCTTTATCCATACCCAATGTCCCCACTGTGGGTGCTTTTGCTGCGAGTCTGTCAGCTCTCTCATTACCACATACCCCTGCATGACCAGGACAGTAGATCCACACCAGCTCTTGAAGACTCGAAGCTTCTGTAAATGTTTTCCATTCATGCCGCAACCAACCATTTTGAACCTTTCGAAGCATGGACTGAGAGTCCGATACAATGACTGGTTTTGTGAATGAAGTTTCACATATCCACCTTAAGGCTGCAGTGACTGCCTCTACCTCCATTCTCATGCTGGAAGTTGTTATCTTGTAAACCCCACTATGTTCCGCGACGATTCTGCCCTTTACCCTAACAGAGAAGCCCCAGGCTGCTTTCTCACCACGGATCACAGACCCATCTGTATGCACAATGGCATCATTATCCCCGGCATGATCATGTATCAGTTGATTAATTTCCAATTCTGCTTTTCCATTGTCCCAAGTTCTATATTCTCTGCCAAGGCTGATAATGCCGTGCTGGTAATTAATCCAGTTCTCATCTGACGTACTCCACTCTTCCCCTTTGAATATATTTTCAACTGTGGTCACCTGCTTGATCGCTGTCTCTCCGTGCCATCCATGACATCCTTCTCTTTATTCTTGCTCCCTTAATGTCAGCTATGTTTCCATGCAGGGGGTGCCGTTTGTCTGTGGTTACTCGCATATAGGCTTTTGCTTGGGCCATCGCATATCTGGATCTAATCGACAGCACTCTAAGCATGTACCTCATTGTCACAATGGCGGTATCTCGAGTACAGCCCAAGACAATACGCATCCCTTCATGTTGAATGCATTCTAGTCGTTCACATTGTGTTACTGACAGTGTGAGTATTCCCAGCCCATACTCAATGACCGACATGACTAGCTGATGATAAAGAAGTAATAGTAATCTCTGCTCCAGACGCGTTTCAGCCATTATTTTTAGGTCTTCTAGACCTTTTTTGCATTTCAGTGTGATTTGCTCAACATGGTACTTATACAAGAGCCCGCAATCGAATGTAAAAGTATTTTAGCTTCTCTTGCCGTTCAATTTTCTGTCCATTGAGAGCGATATCTGGGAGCTCTTTTTTCACAATGGAATTGTTCAAGGAGCACCATATCATGCAGGCCAAATTAGAACTGACTTTGGTACCAGTTTCCTTGCACCATTTAGACACCTCCTGCAGTGTTCTATGTATGCTATTAACCATTTCCTGTCGGTCAGAGCCAGTTCTATAAATGAGTATGTCATCAGCAAAAGTCAGTGTTCGTCCCAACCCAGTTGGCTGAATGGAGGCTACTTCCGCTGTATAGATATTAAACAGCACCGGTGATAGTGAAGAACCCTGGGGTTGTCCCGGGTAAATAGGCATTGGGTCTGATGTCCATGTTCCCAAGCAAAATGCCACTGATCTCTCAGTTAAGGCAGCTGCTATACATCTTGTAAGCCAATGCTTAACACCGCAAGCCATTACATAGTTTATTAATATTGCAAAGTTCACACTGTTACAAACATCCTCTAGG
Source organism: Oreohelix idahoensis (assembly GCA_024509875.1). Lineage (NCBI taxonomy): Eukaryota > Metazoa > Mollusca > Gastropoda > Stylommatophora > Oreohelicidae > Oreohelix > Oreohelix idahoensis. The sequence continues at coordinate 30,077 of JAMPIV010009943.1, read as the reverse complement.
TCAATTGCTACAGCAACCGTTTCTCGCTTATCCTGGAAACCCTCGTATACATCATATGCAAAAGTTCTATCGTTACCCCATGTTACTTTCATGGGCCTATAGATGCCGAGAGTATCAGGTAGGATCTGTGCATTTTCGAGGTGATTCATTATTTTTCGTGCCACTATCTTTTCTAGTAGTTTACCGTAGACATTCTGCATTGTACTAATTCTGTAGCTGCTGAGAAGTGTGGGGCTTTTACCGGGTTTAGGAAATGGCCGTAGGTAACTATGCAGCCAGTCTTCTGGCACCTCAGCATTCTGTATCATATTGTTGAAATCATTGTGGTGGTTTTTGATGTTATGATTGTTGTTATGGTATTTCCTATTGTACTGAGTGAGGTCAGCTGTGAAGGTCCCGGAATATCTAAGGTTAGAGTGAGTTATCAGGGCCCTTTCTGCTACCACCTTACGATCTCACTCAGATTTTTTCTTGACTATTATGTCTGATAGCTACGTCTAATGTCTAGGATTATGAACATGTGGTGTGATATTAATTCAATACTTAAACACACAAACACACAAACAAATATTAAATGCTATGATCAACTGAACTAACACTTGGGTAAAAATTTTGATAGTTAACACTTTTTTTTACAATTTTATTTAGTCCTGAACGAGATATTCTTTTGTTCAGGATTGTCAATTTCAAAATGTAATCAATTTATGGATATATACATAGATATATATGAAATTTTAATCAACTAAAAGGACAATCTGTCCATACACATTATAGAATTTATACTTAAGGTTGTTGATCTAATTTATTCTCACTACACTGTTACTGGAGTGCTGGTTGGGATGTGTTCATCACACCCTGTTTTTTTATACCTATTCTGTTCAAGTTTATGCTCTTTCTTTGATTTTTATGTCAAACAGTTTGTTTCTACTTTGGTGGCTTGTTGATGAAGAGTTCCGGACCAGGACTGTTGTACTTATCTGGCCCGGGACGTTAGTTGATAGTTGAATGTGCGGCCCACTGCCACTGACTTGATCTTTCTGCAGTAATCTTGGCAGCAACTTGGACCAAGACTACAAGTCATTCACCACGACAGCAACTTCAACAGAATTGCTGGTTATTTATTCAGGAAGCTGGCACTAGCACAGTGCCAGTACAAACCCTGTAACATGAAAATTGAGGCTTGTCTGAACATAATATCAAATCCACCAATTTTCAATTAATAAGCCATTCAAAATTTAAAAGACTCGGGTCAGCTTTTTCTGACCGACCCAGCACATCCCCATCAATAATGTAACAGTTTGTACCAGTTTTCAATTTCCTCTCCTCTACTGGCTACAACATCTCTACAATTATCCATGATCTTTTTCCTAATATAAGATAGGTAACATGATCCTTGATGATAATGTACAAACTCTTTTTGTTCTACCCCGCTTGTAGTTTGATAATATGGTGGAGCAACAAATAAGCTTTTCATAAGTCTACTAATGACTTATTTACTTACAGTCGTAAAATATCTTCATTACCCCATTCAAACAACGCAATTAATAATATAAATAATTGTTAATAATGTCTATCTTACCACAGATTCACAGAATAAACACAGGAACGATGACTGGCACAGATTCAGCACTGCTGCATGCGTGACTATGAATCTTGTATTGAATTAATATAGTATTTAATTTCTTTACATTAGTACATCGTCCTGACACTGGACAGTTTCTTAGGCAAATGGCGTCCAGCCTTCTAAGTTTTTCAAATTATAAAATGCGTTGGCCAATGAGAATCTACTACTAAGCTTTTCAATTTGAATTTGAAAAATAAAGTCAAAATAACAGCCAAATTTCAAATGTACGTCGGTCACATTTTGGCATTAAAAGTTAAAAACAGACTTGCTTTTTGGCCTAACAAGGTTTCCTCTCACTCACTTCTTGACTTTCCACTGCTAAATATATTTAGTTATAGGGCCATCCCATAATATCTCTCCCTCTTTCTACCCCCCTCCCCCCTCAATCAGATTACATGTACCATTGTTTGCTTCATTTCCCCTAACGCGTCCAAATAGTAACCGTTAGTGAATGCAGGGACGAGCGTCTGTTGGTCTGTCTGCACTAACCAATACAGTATTTTGTCAATAACTTTCTTATTATCTGGGGGATTTTGTATTTTTAAACATATTATTTCTCAGGAGAAGATAAGCTATCAAACTAACTAAGTTTTATGGCCCTCTATCTGGAATTAAAGAATTCCATATATTTTCCATCTTTAGTTTCAATCTCTACTATTACATAAACACGCCATCTCTCTTTCCCGCTTTTGCGTTTTTCAAAACGAAACAACAAGTCTGTGACGTCATAAAATGTACCATTTTGCAAGAAAGGAGGGCTGGGTGTGTGGTTACATGCCAAACTGCATGACTATGGAACGACGAATTATTTGACCCTGTGGCGTTATTTTTCCATCTGTCGCTAACAATATCGCCCGCGTTTGCCTACAATTTTGTGTTTCATCCAACTAGTGTCAAAAGGCGCAGTCTAAAAATACATTTTCCTCTCTCCTCATTTGGTCCGAAACAAGGCTTATTCTGTCAAAATTGTTACCAATAGTTCCAAGGTCACTGGCAAACGATAGTACCCTTACACTACGTTTCTGTCTTGCTAAAATCAGCGCGACGACTGGCGTGGGGAAAGAAGACGCGTCACAACCCAACTATTTTTATTTCTACCTTAACTCTATACTTACAAATAATAATTTTATCGGTGTATCAATGTAATTTTATCACAATCATTTACCACATTCTTAATGCCTGTGTCATCCAGCTGTTTAATGTGGTGATACTGTACACCATATGGACCCGGGGCTGTGTTCCTACTGGATTCTAAAGTGCACATAACGTCTTCTTCGGATATTAAGTCGAAATATATGTTGCCTCTTCTATCGCTTCGCAGGATACGGTCTTTAATTTCTTGGCGGGCAGTCTTGTCACCTTTATATGTCTGAGTCATATAACGCTCGAGTAATGCATGTCCCTTTTCGGCATCGGTCTTCAGGCAAATTCCTGTCGAGCTGAGAATATTAGGAATTGGTTGGCCTTTTCCTTCTCAATCTGCGATATAAGGCCCAGAATTTCTGTGGTGTTTTGTCAGTGTCCACCTGTGTCACAAAGCCTCTCACACTGCCTCTTTGGCTTCTCTTGCTAAGCTCTTGAAAGTATTGATGTCTCTTTGCTTTTTCTCCTTAAAATCTTCTACCTCTTTACAATTCATTGTCCTTCTTTTCCGTGCTATTCGCCATAACTTTGTCGCTCTTTCCTTTTCCAGCCATGCTGTCTTATTCTACCAGGGTGGTTGTGTAAAAGGTGTACGAGTTGTCTTTTGTTTCGCAATTTGACGCAATATGTGCACAGGGCTACTACTGCCATGTGGGTTTGTATGATACTGGAAAGTCTGTTTCGGTTTCCTGTGTCTGGTGGTCTATCCTTTCGCAATGAGGACTACACAGAGTAGGTGATCGCTTTCTTGAGCTTGCAATACATTCCAACGTGCAAACGTGGCGGCAGCACTAGAAATAAATGCCAGATCTATGACACCATCAGTATCCCCTAGTCTAGAGTTAGTGTTGGGCGTCCATCATTTAAAATGGATAGGTTTTTGCTGAGTAAAGCCTGGCTCAAGGCAACACCCTGTCTATTTTCCATGGAGTTCCCCCATTCCATAGATCTAGCATTAAAATCACCCGCAATTAAGCACATCTTGTTAGGTTCTTCGGGCAATTTTGTCAGGAGCTCCCAGCTACTTTCTTCCGAAAATCGATCCACATGGACGTATAAATTGAAGATTTGCCATTCTTGACCGCTTATATGCAGTACAAGCCCCTGTAATTCTGCATCCTCATTAGAATGGACACTTGTATCTAGCCATGCATGAGGGAGTTCATCTTTCACATACATCACTTGCCCTCGTCTGCCAGGCCCACACGGATTTGTATAACATCTGTAACCGGGGCACTTGACAACAGTATTCACTTTTAAATTTGTCTCCTGGATCATTAATATTTCAAAATCATAAACGATAGTTTGAATGATTGTTGACCGTTGGTAGGCACTTCGGCAGTTCCAGTACCCTATACGTAAGTATTGCATAGAGAGTCTGTCCGCTTTCTTTCTTGTTTTTCTCCTCTACTAGCTTTTCTTTTTCTCTCTCTCGTCTTCTCCCCTACCTCTCCTTCTGCATCCACGTTTCTTCGTTACATTTGCCGAAGGCATCGGCGACAGAGCACGATCCCCGTAGCTCCCGCGATAATTCTGGTTTGTTGCAAAATTCATCTTATTTTTTCAAGATATGGTGGAAATAACCGGTCACCCTGGTAAAGCCACCATGCCAGGGAAGAGTCAAGGGATGTTCCTTAGGAAGTCCATCTGCCTGGCGCCGCCCCGCTCGCATTCCAGACAGCCAATGTTTAAGACTAATTTCCCATTAGCCATTCAGCCTCTCAGCACATTGGAGCACCTTAGGCTTGGGGTCATTTAACTAATGACTATGACAGAAGACGCATGTATTCGTGTTTTACCATGCTTATTACAATGTGTATGTATTGCTTATTAATGTGCAATTGCACATGGGACTGGCAACCTCATCACATAAAATAACTTGCCAAATAAACCATCATTGCAAAAGCTGGTGACTGTTTTGTGCGGATTCCCTCACAAGGAACCAATAACAGAAGTAGCCCTAGGCTCCATAAGGAGCAGAAAGTAGATGATGATAACATCATGATGTATGCATATATATTATTTTAATTGAGATGTATTGTGTGTGTGTATATATATATATATATATATATATATATATATATATATATATATATATATATATATATATATATATATATATATATATATATATATATATATATATATATATACAAAAATGATACATTTGTCGTCTTCCGCTCTCCTAAAACTTTTTTATCCGACTCGACGGGTTGAGATTTAATAACAAAGAGGTAAATGTAAACCTATTCGATCTAAATGTAATGAACGTTTTCCGCTCACTTGGATTAAGATTAATTCTCAGAGAGGGTAAAGTTCTGAGATAGATGGGATGGTTGAATGAAAATAGGGGGGGGGGGGGCACAGGAGTGTGTGTCGGGAAAACGCAATACTCAAGAGGGTATTTGTTCTCTTCTTTTGTGACACTAGTCGGTGGTACCAATTGAGGGTACTATCTCTAGAACAAGTTAGAGTATAAGTGACTTGAAGGCGACGCTTGACACCATCATCAGACGGGTCTTAGAGACGCGGGACCAGCTTTGCGATTACTGCCTGATTCTTCTTGAACGTGTCACAACTTTCAGACGTGACCATTGACGATTGAACCAGTCATCTATCTGCAAAGAACCACACAACAGCGGTAGTAGAACCATCAAATTATTGGCAGTTAGCTGCCAAGTGAACTGTCCATTTTTCGAAAACCATAACATCACCCTGTGATGAGTATTTTTTTTTAACGAATTATTCATTTTAAACTGTTAAACATACTTTATTATTAAATTTGTTATTTGTGTATATACAAACTTAACGTTGATTTAATAATTTTGAATGTACAGCACCCGTATGTCTCAGTCATCTTAAATACACTTAAAACAGAGCTACTAAATTAAGATTTTGCTGAATTAAATCAGCTGGGAGCTTGAACGACCTAATTGTAAGATAAATCATTTATATCCATCTTCACAAAAACGTGCTCAGGCTCTTTCAGCATCGTTCTCGATTTCTTAAATATCTTGTAAAACTACCTCGAGGTAGAAGCATCATTATCCTTTTATCTACAACTCTGCCAAGAGTATTCTTGTGCGAAGGTAGACACATTGGAAGACCCACATTAGATACTCTAAGTTTTGGCCACTGTTGGACCACTACTGCAGAGCAAAGGCGAGGCAATCCGTGACACTACTCACGTTACCAGCTGTACTAGTCTGTGGTTCGAAGTTTGAGATCGACACGTGAAACCTACATCCCACTGGTGGTAAAGATCCCTGCCTTGACCAGAAGCGTTTACCTCCAGAATCCTTTGGAGAAGTGCCCTTGCCACAGAGACGAAGTGACGGAACCAGCGGCACGAACATTTCAGCAATTTGGAAATTAAATTGTAAGTTTAGCAGGCCACCTCAACAGACTATATTTTCATCTCCCAATCCGAAATCTATGATGAACCATGATTTCTCATAATTACCATTTCATATTTATTTACATTTGTTTCAAAGTAATTGAGCATTAAATTTGTATATGTTGATGTTGACAAATTCATAGTTGAATTAATCATTACAGAGAGAAAGGCATATGTATGATCCATGTGACGGTATTGCCTCCCCTGCCAATCTTGGCTACAGACTTGTTGCTCAGATGAATTAAAAAGAGACGAGTCGGTCTCTTACACGCGTCTGGTGTGTCTTTAATTTCACAATAGATTCCCTCTCTGGCTCCGTGTATTTCAGATTTCCTTAGTCCTGGTTTTCCTTGTTACAATGCTAGAGATTTCCTGGGCTGTTTTTTGTAAGTCCTTTTGGAATACTCTAATAAGAGGTCCAGTCCGATAAAATGAATTCTTGAATTCTAATTTGGCAAGTCTGGGCTCTTCTGGCGAGCGTGTCTTACAGCAGTTTTTACACAGTGAAGTGGGTTTGAACAAACGCCAGGTTATATTCCCCCTCAATGTTGTTATGAAACAAATCAGAAAGATCCAATCATTTCAAATCATGCCGGGCGGGTGTGATATTTTCAAAATAGTCCCACGTGAAATAAGGTGCGTGCCTGCAAAGGTCACGTATTACCATATATGGACATCAGATGCCTTGCATACACTCTCACAGGCAGATTGGTAGACACATGACAACATGGGTAAGCTGTAATACTTATTACTTTATTAGAAAGTAATGTTGTCATAACAAGTCGGCCCAGAAGCGATTATGTCACAATTGTCTGCCCACATGTGTCACACAGACAGTAATCTCGTTATCTGTCGTATGAGTACGCAAAAACTCCGTGTTTGCCCAGCTTGTTAACAAACGAGTCGCTTATCAGCGGTTTAATCCAAACACGCCGGCGCTCATCTTGTCTAGTTGCTTCTCGCAGGCTTGGATAAACATTATCTGCAAGGAGTGTCACAAATGTTTGAACATACAAACTACTTGCTCCTTAGCCGATAATGAGAAGAAATTGGTACTTTTAATAGTACATAAATAAAAATCAGTGCCAAATATGTCTCTGATCCTGTCGGAGTGAAACAGAGATCGTGATGAGGTCGTCCATTTCGTCACAATCCAGAACCTCTAATATATATTCATTAATATAAATTATAGATGGCTACTGTGTGTATGTGTCGAAACAATGCCTCGAAACAGCAGAATGTCCGAAAGATTCGACACACAGCCTGCTTGTTTTTTCGAAGCAGTTTCAGTTCCTGTCTGCCTCGCTGTTTTGCAGAGACACACTGTCTCACTGTCTCACCATCCGTGGGCCTTTGTAAAATTTGAGTGAACCGTTCGGAACATTAGTATAGAATATCAAACATGTCATATTTTTCAGGGATGTGTTATGATGACTTGATTTTACAAGTGATATTATTTTTGCTGAGAAGTTATAGACACTGGAAATTGTGTCAGTGCTGCAGTTGTCAATGTTTTAGGCACTATGTTAAAGTTAAAAGTGTCCGTGTGTTCGTATAAATGTAATGGACACTTTATTAGCTCTGCTGATATCTGTGTACTCGGTGTGGATTTGAATCATTGTCTACCAAAACTAGCTTACTTGTGTTATTATTACTGTTATTATTATTGTTGTTTTTTATTATTTTCACATATACTGCAGCTATCATCATATCTCCGTTTTATTTCATCATAATGAAGACTTGTGTAAAAATATTGAATTGTGGTCACACGAAATGCCATAGATTTTCACACACGACAGTAGCGCGCAAGGAAAAACAGTTAATGTATAGTAATGCATACTGTCTATTAGAGACTTCTTTCTCGCCGATACGGGCAATAGTGCCGTTGTGTCGACACACTGTTTCGACACAGTGTAAATCACTGAGCCGACTGTCTCGAAACAGCGGAGTGTGTCGATTTGCCCACCTCTAATATAAATACATATCTATATCGACCTAATAAAAGGAATTTCGCTGAATTTAATCAGCTGGGAGCTTGAACGAGCTAATTATAAGATAAATCGTATATAACCATCTTCACAAAAGGCGGCGGTTCAGATACAAAATTAACGTGCTAAGACTCATCTAAGACTTCTGAAATATCTTGTGAAGCTCCCTCGAGATAGAAACATCATTATCCTTCTATCTACAACTCTGCCAAGAGTAATCTTGTGTGAAGGTAGACACCTTTGAAGACCCACATTAGATACTCTAGGTTTTGGCCACTGTTGGACCACTACTGCAGAGCAAGGGGAGGCAACCCGTGACAGAAGCAAAACGTAACTGAAAACGAAAGATGTGACAAAATGTATAGGAAAAAAAAAAGCTACCGCACAGGGAACTTAAGCAGGAAGAAAAGTGAGCGCGTAATATACAAATGTTAGGAAGGACATTAATTAGACTTAACAGTCTGCTTACCACTTCCAGGTTTACCTATTCATCTTCGCGGAATTTAAAGTCATTTCATTAATGATGCTGCACAAAAGTTGAATTGTATGTTGTGCCCCATAAAAGTACGAACGTCAGTACTCAGAATATGAGGACTCGTATTTAGAGAAGTGCACCTTGAGTACAGTATTTTGAGTAGACGCGTCGAAACATTTTAGTATTAATTCTGAACCAGTTTTTATTGTTACTCTTTCAGCCTTTAAGTGCTAAATTAAATGGGCAGGCTTTGTGATAAAGGTAAAAGCATAGCCGGCTCTCAGTCTATTATTAGCGCCCCCCAGTCCCCGTGCCGTGCTGTATTGTTTTCTTCTGAGATTCACTTTATGCTATATAGTTAAACCATACTTTATTTTCCGCAATGTTTTTTAAAATTTCGGCGACCCCCTGAAGACGGCGCCCGGTGCTGCCGCATCACTTGCACTGCCCGAAAAATGCTGGCTCTAGGTAAACTTATTCTATATAGAAGAAAGCAGAAGGAGGTCATGATAATAACAATGAAGATTATAGTAACGTCGAAAGGGAGAAATGAAAAAAAAAAAAAAAACAGCATAATTTTGAGGTACGTATGCGATTATATAAGAAGAAGAAGTAAGAATGAAGACGGTAAGTCGGAGGGAAAAGGTAGTTATAATACTGATAGTGATTACTGCCTCGACAAGGTAGATTCCTGTTAGCTTTTATTATTACTATTATTATTTTAATTTTGAAAATATTTGAAAAAGTAGCACTTGCGAAGTGAAATTTTCTCTGACATCGTCTTTATCAAGTTGTCATGATTATGCGGGTGATGATTAAGTCTCTTCAACTATTTATTTGTTGAGCGTACTATCATTTTAGATACTCGCCGTCATTTGAACTCATATCATGTTGTTGTGGATTTTAGGTCCTTGCACAAACCATGAGATTTTGTTTTGTGCATGATATACCTGGTTCAACACCATATGGGTTATAATCTGGGTAAGCTCATATCACCTACCACACCAGCCCACTGTCGTAAATTTAGATAGGTATTAGAGATAGATTTGGTCCCGTCTGAATAGAACAGAAAAAGGTGGTAAATAAGTGAGACATAAGGTATGCGAAATAGATTTCACGAGTGAATAGTTTAAGGGTAGAATCTATCACTGAATTGAGAAGATACTCTAGTCCAGCCTATCTTTACGACTGTAATTTGTTAACAGACCATCCTACTCTCCATACATGTAACATATACGTTTAACCATTCACACACACACACACAGTTATGTGACAACAAGACGCACAAACGTGAAACCTATGGTAAATGGAGATTGGGTATGGGCTTGGCTGACCAACACAATTAATTAAGTTTTTGTTTAATTTATTATCATTTAAACTCTTCACAGCATCAAACATATAGAAATCGATAAAATCATAGGTTACAGAATTATGAAAATAACCCCATAAGTGCCTTCCCCTCTGTTGAGAAAAGATCCCGCAAGAAGTTAATAACATCAAAAGGTCAAAGATTAACACTAGGATATAGAATAGACAGTATAGTTAAGAACACAGTTTCTACTTAATATATCCTGAAAAATAACAGTATTAGCGAACCCCCCCAAAAAAAAGAAGTGGGTACAATGATTATACAAAAGGGAATATTCACTCCTCTTTCTCTCACTCTGTCAATCTGTAGCCACATACAACCTCGCTTACCTACTAGTTGGGTAACAACCTCTTGAACATAACCATCAGTGTACATGTAACAAAATCCAGTGTTGTACTTCTCCGAAGTGAGCCCCAGTTCCTCCACGAATAATTAATTTTCTTAATGGGGAACGCCTAATTTGGTGGTGCGTTATTGGATATGATAATGTCACATCAGATAGTTCAGGTAGCAAAATATAAGCCGCGATCTAGTGTTCACAGTAGACAGTATACAGTACTTCCAATAGTTAAAGTAAACATCTGGTTGGTAAATTGTTACTAGGTATAATGATAATGATGATGATGAAGATATATCCTATCGGTTTTTATCTCTGGTGTTGAGTGCCGATTTTGAAACAATGTATTCCCCTGGATAAATCCACTTTGAAACACAATTGTCAGAAGTCGGAAAAAATGTGTTATATGTATATATTTGGCCACAGCGGGCTGATAAAAATTAATGCTAAATCTGGGTATTTTGTATGTCCAGTTATTATTATTCTTATTGTTTATAGTGTTGGACTCTCTCTGGATGAGGCAAGAGGACCAAACAGGTCAACATCGAAGACCCGATACTAAATAATAAGAATTGTTAATGGTGCCTTTAGACCGCTGGCAGCTGGTTTGTGATTCCAAGTGCTAGATAAGGGAAGAAAAAACATATATAAACTGCTACTCATCTGTCCGTACGTTTTCCGCTATGGCATGTCGGGAAAGAAGGGTATGTGCCCTCTCCCGTATTGCCTGCGAGAAACAGAACAGCACACAAAGTCCTTTATTCAATTATCTATATACGCACTTTAACAAAACCTGCCTGACACTACTAGCTAGTTGATTGTCGGCTGTTGTTTAGTCACATAACATTACTCTAGTCAATTATTTAATTACACACATTGAAGTATAAACGAATTCTATTCGGTCACTGATCCGTCACACTTAATAATACTAAGTCAGCTAAGCCGTATCTTCTTGTGTAAGAAAAAAAATGGTATATAAGGAATTACATTACTCTGAACGAATGGCAAGAAATATCTATGCATTATGTTATTTCACTTAGTTTTAACCGCTAGGGAATTATATTGAATAAAATGGTACTGTTGCGCTAAACTTGTCGCAACTTATACTGTCTATATATTTAATTTTGTAATGCATGGGAAATAACTTCTCCAGAATATTCTTTGGTTCGTAAGTTGGCTGAACACGGTTCGAGTCGCGCTTGTCTGCGCATGTCTGATCTTGATCGCTTTTTTGCACGAGTTCCGCCCCGACATTCAGAGAGTGTGGCAGATGCGTGAGAAGCAAGACGCGTTTTGGTTTGCCAGCGTCTGTGCTTAAACTGTTCAGGAAATAATGTCATATTCATATTGTTCCTTCGGAGATGATATATCTGTGGTGATTCTTAGGGCTTGGAAGCCTGTGAGTTATATGTTTATTTCCTGAAGTAAAGGTAATGACATTTTTGACATTTATCGATATCTTTCGAGATTGACATTTTGTTTGTAGCCCGATTATAGGTGGGTCTACGCTATGAGAAGCTTTTCGTCAGCTCACGAATCATGTTCGCTGTTACTGCATCGATGGATGCATGTTCTAAGAACTATCTGCCTGCTAAACTTTACTGCTTGTTCCAGATTTGATATCTTGGATAACTAAAGGAATTTGGAGGATTTTTTAGGACATTATTGATACACTTCAGAAGACGTCCCTGTCTTGCTGAGGTTAGATTTAGGAGAGAGGATTTGATCTCCTATCATATTGATATCTTCCAGCTGTTATAGAAAGGGATGGAGATTTCCGCCTGAATACATTTACAGCTCTATGATGTACTGAATATGTTGCTGTAACAATGACTGTTTGATTGTACCTATGATGTACCTACCTTCGCGTATACATTTTGTCATGTGGCGTCCACAATAAATTATACAAGAAAACGTCACTAGCTGTTGCAAATCTCATTGACTTTACCCATCGTGAGTTAATGTGACGTTCTGGTGTGGATTGCCCTGTTTGTGATAATAACTGTTTGTATACACATCTGCATCTTACACAAACCAGACTACAGACACCATACTATGTCTTCAACGCCATTCAACATTATGACGTTCAACAAAATGGTAGTCAACATATGAAAGGCCACAGGTACCTAACACATTTTAACGCTTAAGCACAATTTCTATTACCACAAATCAGAAATTTAAATCCCCACGGGACAATTTAACACAATTAGTGAAGAAAAGGTACTAGTCCGTCGTGCTTAGATTCTCCAAGAATTTCTGAGTGACTATAATACTGACTTTACGAGGACGGAGTATTTATACAGAAATGGTGTTTTTTCACTAAAGGTTGCGAGAATTCACGCCTTCGGCCCTATCAGGGAAAATCAACGGTTCGACTCCCGAAGTAAAAGATTCTACGGTTCGCTCACTCGTTACGCCAAAACGACCTCAAAAAGACCTGGCCATGCTAGCATGTCGTCTTTGATTATCTCCGCTTTTTTAGATCAAATAATTACGTCCCCTGAGTGTATAAACATCACAGGATTTGCTCCCCTCGTAAAGAAACTTCAAACGCTGTACCTTCCACGTGCTCGTCGTCGTAATACTGACAGCTGCGCTCGCGTGAAAGTTCCGTGCCGTATGTCACTACGTTCACTACTGTGAGTTAGGCAGGAATGGAGCAGATGGTCGGATGTAACCTACTTGTTCCGTTTTCATCAACTGTCATTTATATTTTGTTCTAATATTTTCTTATCGTGTTTCCTTGTTCTTCAGGGCAAGCATAACATGTTTCCTTGTTCTTCAGGGCAACCATATCATGTTCTCCACAAGCCACATTTCTGTCCCTGCAGTTGATATTTATATTTTTGTTTATCCGTTGTGGAATATAATATCCATACAAAGATTTGGTGTCGACATGTAGCTGCAAGAACCTCTTTCTGACTGCTTGCACCGCGGTAAATTATGCTGCGTTTATAGTTTTCATGGAAGCCTGTTTTAGCTTGTCTGATTGTTTAAAAATATAGTGGGAGCCGCGTTGGTGTAATGGTTACCACACTGTGCTGGCGATCGGGGATCCAGGTTCGAGCCCTGGCGATAACATTTGAAGAGGTGTCGTCGACCGGGACTTGGACTGGAATAATTCGAGCCCTGGCGAAGACATTTGAAGAGGTGTCGTCGACCGGGACTTGGACTGGAATAATTCGAGCCCTGGCAAAGACATTTGAAGATGTGTCTTCCACCAGGGACTGGAATAACCTGAACGCCTCCTGAGCCGACGCAGCTCTAAAGGCTACCTCCGAAATCGGCGAGTATCTACCTGAATGGCTAAAGGACACCTGTCATTGTACAGAGAAAAAAGGGATACTCACGTAAAATCAGTCTGAGGTTAAACATATTAACCGGAGATTTTGCCTCGAGTAATAGCGGGCGTACGAAAAAAAAAAAAAGAAGTTTTACTGACTCCTCGATTTACGACGCATATGCGACTTACGACAATGTGTACTTACGACTGCCATGCCATTATTCCTATTATATTATTTTCTTTAACTTTTTTATGGGATCGGGGTGGCTTAGAGGTGTGGTGTCTGCCTCTAATTCTAAAGGTACGAGGGTCGCTTCCAGTTCAAAGAGTATAATTGATGGAGATTTCTTCCAGATTCAGTGGTTCCTAATGATGTCGCAAACCCCCCCCCCCCAACCCGATCTCCTGGATAGTGAGATCGGATGCCTAGCTTCTCGGATAAGGGCTGAAAAATACTGAGACCCCATGTGTAAGTTGCGCACGTTAAAAATCCCTCGACAGTTGAAAATCGTAAACGATTTGCCGCTGCCCTGGCAAAAAAATTTAAAATGAGGAAACCTACCCACCACAAAAATGTTTATAGAATGTATGTTTCCTGTATACACACATCGAGATCCTCGCCGGTGCTACGGAGCTCGTGCACTGTGCTGTGATCCTCCTGTTGTGATCTAGGAGACGAGATTGGAGCACTGATGGAGTTGTCCGCGTGCAATGAAGATGGCCCTTAAAATCAAACAAAACTCAACTATCACTTTTCGTCTTGGCAGCCGCGCTGGTGAAATGGTTACCACATTGCGCTGGCGACCAGGTTTTCAAGGTTCAGGCCCGGGCGTCAGCATTTGAAGTAGTGTCAACCACCGGGATTTTGACTGAATAACCTGAACGGCTCCTGAGATAAACCCTCTGTGGATGGGAAGGAGCGAAGCTCCTGACCGGGTTGGAAGGAAAGTCCACAGGCTCCCCAGCCTCGCAATGACATGTCATTGGGCCGAAGGGCTGAAAGCCCAAGTGCCGCTGGTTAAGGAAAAAAAAAAAATCACTTTTCGTCTCGCCGTTCGGTTTTATTGTTTATGTTCATTATGTATTAGTTTTTTTTACAGTACAGTAATTTTGCGATATAATTTTAACATTGGATTATTTCACAATGAAGAAAGAGTAAAATTAGTTCACAAATGTAACACATTTATATAGTTACTAGCAATAACCCGTCAAAATTGACAGGTTTTTAATTATAGAGTGTTGTTTCTGTTACATGTATTATAGACGGTCCTATTACTACTGTGGTCATTTCATTGCAGGCGACCGTCATTAGATATTTGTAGTGAAAATTATATGGATGTACAGCATTAAATATGAAGACATGGAGTAACCTTCCTAAATGACATGTGGAGCAGTGATAACGATCTAATGGACCGGAAATTGATTAAATAACTAACATTTCTTTTATAACATGTCTCGTAATTGTTCGTGCATCTTTTAAAATCTTGACTTTCCATAATGTGATAAACGAGCACCAAGGCCTTATAGCTCTATCTTTTCCTACATCTCTCGTATTTTATTTTCTCCCACATTTGTGCTCTTTCATCCCACATTTGCTATTTCATCGTTTTGATTACTCGCGACCGGTATATAGAGAACCGCATTTGTTCTTTCATCGGTGGTAAAATAAAGTCTTTTGATTGAGTCCCCATACCTGACATCATCGTTTGAAGTCCACATTGCATCGTGATAAATCTGGTAAAAACACATCTGGTCATCCAAATCAGACATCTGGGCATTATACAATTTATGTGGACTGTTGTTATCTTTGTTGCTCGGCCGCTGTCCATACAAGCGACGGGTCACCACATTGGACGCCCAGCTTGGCCAAGTGAAAACGTCTCATGCTGTTTAAACCAACCGGCATGTAAATCAATAGACGGCGCCACAGAGGGGACATGTTAGCATGCTGGCGACAATGGACGGAGGTAACAAAGAGTGCCGCCAACACACGGAGTGATAGACAGTCAGAGAGTAATGTGACAGCACTTTTGCATTGGCCAGCCAATTATCTCAATACCTGTTTGTAAGGCAAGCCAGGCAACGAAAGTTGGTCGCGAATTACCCCACCCACTTTTAGACTGACAGGGGACAAGATCGATCCTGGGAATGAGTGACCAGAGGGTCTCTAAGGTATTGGCTGTATGGGCGGAGTTGTACGTCACCGGTCCAAGGAACCCACATTGGACTTCTAGAGATATAATATACCGCGTAGCTCTCTAGAGAGAGGAGTCCAGTTGTTACATTGTGAGGTAGAGATTGAATCCCTAAAACGCCTAGCCTAAATACACGTGTTTATTCAGAGTGGAAAATAATTCATTTCTGGGGTGAATTGTGTTCTTGAAGGATTTTGCGAAGGGAAAAGAAGGTTAGTAGATCTTATACAGATTATTAATACATTTTCTTATTCTTTGTTTAGTTTAACGTCACGGCTAAATGTGCGAAAGATAAAGTTTCAATTAATTTCGCCCTAGAACATCTTTCATTCCTCAATTAAAAAGGAATGTTTTCGCACCCACAATTCAGAAGGTGGACGCAGCATTTTTCGTCACCATATACTGCTGGCTCATGTCGTAGATTTTAGATAGGAGTATTAAGACTTGGGTTTGGTCCCTTCTGAATAGGTTGTAATGAGTGATAGTCACAGTGAGAGCTGGTGAAAAGCAATAGAATTTCCCACACGTGAGATGATAGAATGTGATATAGAGGCTGTCTTTGAGAATCGAGATAATCTTCTCTCTCTCACCTATCTTCTACGACCGCTTTTAAAGTGTCTGACAGTCTAAACCACAGATATATATTACATAAATCTCTATCTACTCACGGGCACGCACATACACGTGACGACAGTTAAACACACAGACGTGGGAATCTATAACAATGATATACAGATAATTGGGATCGAGCTGACCAACGCACTGATTTTTTTGTTCAAGAGAGATATTTTAATTATCATATCAAAATTTCTCACAACACCAAAAATTACATCAAGGAAAAACATATACAAATAGTCATAAAATTTAAGAAAATGCTACAAGGATGATAGCCCCGTTATGATCTTAGCTCTAGGTTTAGCCCACAGCCCCGTTAAGAGAACAGATGATGGCCCAAAGAGTTATAGATACGTAGGGTTTAGGCTAAGAGTTTTTCTTCTTTTCTCGTAAA
Source organism: Oreohelix idahoensis (assembly GCA_024509875.1). Taxonomy (NCBI): domain Eukaryota; kingdom Metazoa; phylum Mollusca; class Gastropoda; order Stylommatophora; family Oreohelicidae; genus Oreohelix; species Oreohelix idahoensis. The sequence goes on along the minus strand of JAMPIV010009943.1, from coordinate 13,257 downwards.
TGTATGCACAGAGTTGAATAATCTGATTTAGCCTAAGAAGTAAAGAAACTCTAGCAAATAGTAACAAATTCTGCAGGTTAAACAAAAAAATTAAGACAGTAAATGGATGACAATATACAACTGAAAAATAACACTCTGATCTGCGTACACTCATTCATTCAGCCATGGCCATGGGTACACAGTTATACTCACAACTTTGCTCGCTGCCTCTGGGAACATAATAATTCTAGGACCTTCACACAGACCCGAAAATGCAGTCCTTGACCAAGAAATCCCCAGTTCCAAAAGACGTACTAAACTCTCAGGGAACGATTCCTTGGGTGTTCTAATTTTTCGAATGTCTGATTAAGTCACATAAAATATTGTCCAGGCACGAAAGTTAGCAGAGCACAATGTCATTAGCTTTGGTTTCTAGAATTTAAGGAATGTCAGATCGGTGTCTACTTTCAGGAAGTTACTATATTTGGTCACCACAGTACTAGTCAAAACTCTGTCGGAATGTTTCTGATCTTTGCTTGCCACAACGGGCTGAATTGTACTGAAGAGTTATTCTGGAAGAATTAATTCTGGCGCGAAGGCCTCTTACTTCATTTAACTGTTACAGTTCAGGTAATGAAAGTGATTTGTTTCTTCCCAAATAAAGTTCACGTACTAGAACGCTGGTAAAGTTGGGTACCACCGTTTCACTATATAAAAGAAAGAACACATATCAAATAATTTACATATATGTACTCAATATAACTTACATTTTAATAGCAAGCCTACAGCTTGACTTATATTTAAAACTTCCCGTAAAATAAGTTATATTAAATAAATCAAACATCATGAATTAGAAAATACATACGTATTTCGTCAACACTCAATGATGTATCTAGCGTTATAAGTTTAGTTTTTAAAATATATTCTCTCGTCTGATTATTTAGAAGTTAAATTAAATTTCTTTATTAGCCGACTGAATTTAAGCAAGAAATATAATTTCTGTTTTCCACTGAAACGCGTCACTAGAAAATAATACAGACTATATAGATTAAGCCCTCTGTTCAAAAGAACTAGTTTAAAATTAAATCGGCGATTTAACACTTAATCACTTCACAAAATTCTAGAGAACTACTATATAATATTTACCTCAAAACACAGCACTACAGGATATCGCACAATTAAGAATTTTTACGCTCATATTTATGGAAGTCTAGAAGTTCGACAAATTGTCGCAACAAACTAAGAAACTTCGCTTATACAGCTCTACTCTTCGCGAACCACCTGTCTACTGCGATTTATTGAGAAGAATGAAAATAAAGTTTCAAACTAGGTTAATATTTTAAAATCAGACAAAGGATGAACTATTTCCCCCGCCCGATCTCTCCCCCTTCTCATAACAGCTACGTTTACACTTAGAAGCATGTCGTAACTGTCACCGGTGCGATTTCGCACCTACGTTGACAAACTGACCGGAAAAGCGCGTGTCAGTTGCAAATCTCAGACAACCGTCTGCCGTGCCACGAGTAATCTCACCCTTCGTTTAACAAACTGACCGAGAAACGTGGCGTGTTAATTTCAAAGGTAGACAACTTGTCTGAAAGGCAGGGCAGTTTTTCACACTACAAGCTGACCATGGCCCGTGGAGCATGAGTGTCATATGCGAAAAACCAGACCCTCTGTCTGCCTGCCCGTTCTGGCGGAGTGAATTTTCACACTACGGCCCAGAACTCGGCCGAAGAAAACACTGTCCCCGTGGGAACAGCAGACAGCTGTCGGCTCTCCCGGTCTGACGGAATGCATTATAACGCTTCTCGTCTGACTGACATCCACGTAATACCATCTAGTGCGATACTCAGTTTTGAGAAACAAAACCGGTAAAGTTTAAAAATACTGAAGAAAATATTTTTCGCAACCGAGTGATGCGAAAAATACAGGAAAAACAAGTATGGAAAGATAATAAAATAAAAGGATGCGCGTGAGAGAATAGGAAGAAGATCTAGGCAATTTAATGACCATAACCTATGTGACAGAACGTCCCCCCTTAAGATATGGAAGCACTCCATGTCTACGTTATGGAATTAAATTTCCTATAACCGTAGCTTCGGGGTGTCTGTCTTCTTCCCTCTCATCTTCCCCCTCCATCTCTCTCCAATTCCTACTCAAGTTTCCTTCCTCTGGAATGTCTCCCATGCGCGCTTGAAAGAGCGTCGCCGCTTCTGACATTTTTGAAAGATTTCCTGTGATAGCGGTGGAATATCCCTGCCACTATCATCATCTTCGTCAGCTTTGGCGATCGTCAGGAGATGGTCGGAGGTTGGCACTGGTCTTTCCAAGTATCTCTTTAAGAGATTTAAATGGAAAACCTTTTCCTTTCCTTGAATAGAGATCTGGTAGTTAGCCTTAGAAATCTTTTTCAGGACGGTAAACGGCCCTTGCCATCCGATCTTCAGTTGGTTGTTCTCGGTCGGGAGTAACACCAAAACTTTCTCTCCTGTTTCCAGTTCTCTCTCTTTCGCGACTTTCCTGTATCGGTTAGCGTGCTTGGTGCGTGCTCGCTTAAAGTTAGTCGTTGCTAGGTCCCACCCTAGTTTCAACCTTTCCTTTAAAACCGACACATATTTACTTGCTGAGACAACTGTCTCATCCGCCTTCTCGTCTGTCAGAGACTGAAGTAAGGCTTCAAGCGGGCCCTTAATGGGTCTGCCGAATAAGAGTGTCGCTGGCGGAAATCCTGTGGAAGTATGAGGAGATTCTCTGTAGCCAAATAAAGCTCCAGGAATACAAAGGTCCCAATCTTCAGGTTTCACTTGTGCCAGTTTACTTAGCAGCATGTTGAGGTTTCCATTAGCACGTTCCACGAGCCCATTTCCGGTCGGAGTATATGGCTTAGTGTGGATGTGTTGGGTCCTCAAGATCTTAACGATCTCATCCATCAACAGGTTTCGGTATGGAGATCCGTTATCCGTCAACACTTGCTGCGGGAATCCCAACCGAGTGAAAATCTGCACGAGGGCTTCTGCGACATGCTTGGCATCTGCGCATGTTAGCGGGATAGCTTCTGCCCATAAAGTGCATGTATCGACTAAGGTCAGGATAAACCTGTTCCTTCTTTTAGTCCTTTCGAAAGGCCCTAAAATGTCGATCACAACCCGTTCGAATGGTGTTCCCACTATTGGCATTTCACCCATGTGGACTGGGGGTGTCCGTTGCTTGGGTGGTACACGTTGGCACTGGGCACAGGATTTGACGTACCTGATAATATCAGTGTTTACTCCTGGCCACCAATAATGAGTGGTTATACGTTGGTTTGTGGCGTTCTGTCCCATGTGTCCGCTGAAGGGAAGAGAGTGCCCCATTTCTAGGATTTGGCTTCTGTACTGTTTCGGTACTAGGAGCTGGTTGTAACCTTGGTCAGGCTTGCCCGTTCTCCGATAAAGTACGCCATCCTTAGAAAAAATGTCCCCGTGCTGTCTGGGTTCCTTAGCCATGGGCAGTTTCCTAAAGCAGGGTGCCAAAGTAGGGTCCTTGTATTGCGCTTCTTTAAGTTCCATAGGTAACAAATTAGGCGCAGGCTCCCGTTCCTTCTTGGTTTGCCCTCTTGTAGTTACTGCTGCCACAATCGGCTCTTCCGGTTTCCCAATACACACGTATCTCCCGCCAAGTATGACTGGGTAGATGGGATCATCCATAACAGCCGCTTTGATCACGCCTCTGACAAAGTCAGAGTGTATCTCCACCAATGCGATGGGAAGCGCTGTAGGTGCATCACTCTTACGAACTCCACAAAGTTGGACGGTCTCTGCTGTCTCTTGACCGGGTTTGACCAGGTTTCTGGCAACAATGCAATCATAAGAAAGCCCCGTGTCAAATAAGCAAGAAGTTTGAGAACCGTTCAAAATAACAGTACCTCGCGTTGAGGGTCTATCCCCAACAGGTTGGGAATCACTGTCAATAATTCCGCCTTGCGAGACTGTTAATAAGCATCCGATGCGTTTCGGCTCGGTGTGCTCGGTCTGATCATATGTCCCGTGCTCAGGGGTTCTCCCTTTGCCACCTTGTCCTTTCTGGCTGCGCTGCCATGTAGGGCGGTCGGGTTGATCAGACTGTTTGGGGTGGTTGGGGTACTTGTTCTTGTAGAACTTGGATTTTTCAGGAGGGGGGTTTTGAGGTCCAGTTTCTCTGTGGTTATTTTGGTTAGAAGCCTGAGAAGATTGCTCTAGGTTATGTTTTCGAAAATGCTCCTCTGTCGGTTTCCGCTTTGTGGCCGGTAGTTCAGCCAGCGCATTATGGTAACGCTCAGACTTCTCTAGGATGTCTTCGAGCTTTTCTGCACCCTGCTCAGCTAGAAATCTCCGGGTATCAGCAGACAATGTGTTCTTTATTTGTTCTGTTAAAACAAATTCCTCAAGACCTTCGTAGGTAGAGGGGAGCTGCGAGAGCTCTAGGCACTTTGTCAGATAACCCTTCAAACGAGACGAGAACTGCTGAAAAGTTTCAGAATTCTCTTTCCGGCTGTTGCGAAACAGTTGCAAAAATTTGCGAGCGTTCATTTCAAAGCGCTCCAGTAACGCTTTCTTCAACAGATCATAGTTGTCTTGTTGGCTGCTTTCCAGTTTGGCGTAAACATCATACGCAGAACTTTTCAGCGCCTGAGAAAGCTTCATGTTCCAACGCGACCTCTCTAAACCGTACAGAGTTGCAATTTTCTCAAATTTTTCTAACCATGTGTCAATCTTCTCATTTGGACAAGGGAAAGACTCTAGCGGAAAGGACATAGCAGTGAGATGAGTAGATTGAGTACTAGCAGGATCAGTTAAGGAAGAATAAGGAGAAGACTCTCCATTACTGGAGGTAGAGGCAGCAGCACGACTTTGGAATTCTAGAGTTTTAAGAGCCAGCTCGTGTTGTCTCTGTTTCTCTTTTTCCTCCAGCTGTCTCTCCTTCTCTCTTTCCTCATGCTGTCTCTCCTTCTCTTTTTCCTCATGCTGTCTCTCCTTCTCTTTCTCCTCACGCTGTCTCTCCTTCTCTCTTTCCTCATGCTGCATCCTGCGAATTTCCATTTCCTCGTCCATCTTCTTCTGCTGTAAAGCTTCGGCTGCTTTTCTCTCCGCGTCATATCTCTCGAGTTCGTCTCTGACAAATGCTTTCGCTTCCTCTCCTTCCAGTCCCTCCTCTCTCGCTTCGTCCCTGAGGAGTTGTCTAAGCTTTGCCCTCTCGGCCATATTATGTCAGTGACTGAGACTAGTGGAGAAAGAAAATAGGAAAAAGGATACACTGGTTCCTACCACTTACGAGAAAAAAAATTACCAAAAAATCAAAAGATGATATATTTAACCCTGGGATACCTCCTCCAAAATAAAAATCTAACTATCGCTGCTATTAATCGGCAATAAAGCACCTAATGCAAAACACGACTACGCCAACTAAATGGTAGTTAAGATTACTTCTGAAAAATAAGTTGCTACAGTGGAAACAAAATAATTATTGCTGAAATTAAAGAGAAAATAATCCCTTAATTTTTAATCCACTATCAAGTTTACCCCTGAAGACAGTTAGGGTGAGGGAGGCAATTAATCTGGACAAATAGTCCGAAACGCACTCCTTAACTTTAGTTCAAACACCTTCCTGCTTCAGAACCCTTGTGAATGTTATACACTCACAAAACTTACCAGCGTTTAGTATTACAAAATCATTAATTAACATGTATTCCGACAAAATCAACCTGTAAACCAAATGTATAATGCTTCTTAATGCTGTGGAAAAAACTTATCAGTTTGTGTGGTCAGCACGCCCGTAAACAGATCGTTAGTCTAGGGGATAAATTATTTTTAAAAGATTATAAACTCACAAGACATCACACTCTTACTCTATTTCAGAATAAAGAATCTTAAGTTCAAAATCCAGATAGACGAGTCCACATTTGTCGTACTCGTCTTCCTATTCTAAGTTCAAAGACCGGAAACGAGCAACCATTTGTCGTACTCGTCTTCCTATTCTAAGTTCAAAAATCCTACGGACGAGAACCCATTTGTCGTAGATTTTAGATAGGAGTATTAAGACTTGGGTTTGGTCCCTTCTGAATAGGTTGGAATGAGTGATAGTCACAGTGAGAGCTGGTGAAAAGCAATAGAATTTCCCACACGTGAGATGATAGAATGTGATATAGAGGCTGTCTTTGAGAATCGAGATAATCTTCTCTCTCTCACCTATCATCTACGACCGCTTTTAAAGTGTCTGACAGTCTAAACCACAGATATATATTACATAAATCTCTATCTACTCACGGGCACGCACATACACGTGACGACAGTTAAACACACAGACGTGGGAAAACTATAACAATGATATACAGATAATTGGGATCGAGCTGACCAACGCACTGATTTTTTTTTGTTCAAGAGAGATATTTTAATTATCATATCAAAATTTCTCACAACACCAAAAATTACATCAAGGAAAAACATATACAAATAGTCATAAAATTTAAGAAAATGCTACAAGGATGATAGCCCCGTTATGATCTTAGCTCTAGGTTTAGCCCACAGCCCCGTTAAGAGAACAGATGATGGCCCAAAGAGTTATAGATACGTAGGGTTTAGGCTAAGAGTTTTTCTTCTTTTCTCGTAAATGTATGCACAGAGTTGAATAATCTGATTTAGCCTAAGAAGTAAAGAAACTCTAGCAAATAGTAACAAATTCTGCAGGTTAAACAAAAAGAATTAAGACAGTAAATGGATGACAATATTACAACTGTGAAATAACACTCTGATCTGCGTACACTCATTCATTCAGCCATGGCCATGGGTACACAGTTATACTCACAACTTTGCTCGCTGCCTCTGGGAACATAATAATTCTAGGACCTTCACACAGACCCGAAAATGCAGTCCTTGACCAAGAAATCCCCAGTTCCAAAAGACGTACTAAACTCTCAGGGAACGATTCCTTGGGTGTTCTAATTTTTCGAATGTCTGATTAAGTCACATAAAATATTGTCCAGGCACAAAAGTTAGCAGAGCACAATGTCATTAGCTTTGGTTTCTAGAATTTAAGGAATGTCAGATCGGTGTCTACTTTCAGGAAGTTACTATATTTGGTCACCACAGTACTAGTCAAAACTCTGTCGGAATGTTTCTGATCTTTGCTTGCCACAACGGGCTGAATTGTACTGAAGAGTTATTCTGGAAGAATTAATTCTGGCGCGAAGGCCTCTTACTTCATTTAACTGTTACAGTTCAGGTAATGAAAGTGATTTGTTTCTTCCCAAATAAAGTTCACGTACTAGAACGCTGGTAAAGTTGGGTACCACCGTTTCACTATATAAAAGAAAGAACACATATCAAATAATTTACATATATGTACTCAATATAACTTACATTTTAATAGCAAGCCTACAGCTTGACTTATATTTAAAACTTCCCGTAAAATAAGTTATATTAAATAAATCAAACATCATGAATTAGAAAATACATACGTATTTCGTCAACACTCAATGATGTATCTAGCGTTATAAGTTTAGTTTTTAAAATATATTCTCTCGTCTGATTATTTAGAAGTTAAATTAAATTTCTTTATTAGCCGACTGAATTTAAGCAAGAAATATAATTTCTGTTTTCCACTGAAACGCGTCACTAGAAAATAATACAGACTATATAGATTAAGCCCTCTGTTCAAAAGAACTAGTTTAAAATTAAATCGGCGATTTAACACTTAATCACTTCACAAAATTCTAGAGAACTACTATATAATATTTACCTCAAAACACAGCACTACAGGATATCGCACAATTAAGAATTTTTACGCTCATATTTATGGAAGTCTAGAAGTTCGACAAATTGTCGCAACAAACTAAGAAACTTCGCTTATACAGCTCTACTCTTCGCGAACCACCTGTCTACTGCGATTTATTGAGAAGAATGAAAATAAAGTTTCAAACTAGGTTAATATTTTAAAATCAGACAAAGGATGAACTATTTCCCCCGCCCCGATCTCTCCCCCTTCTCATAACAGCTACGTTTACACTTAGAAGCGTGTCGTAACTGTCACCGGGGCGATTTCGCACCTGCGTTGACAAACTGACCGGGAAAAGCGCGTGTCAGTTGCAAATCTCAGACAACCGTCTGCCGTGCCACGAGTAATCTCACCCTTCGTTTAACAAACTGACCGAGAAACGGGCGTGTTAATTTCAAAGGTAGACAACTTGTCTGAAAGGCAGGGCAGTTTTCACACTACAAGCTGACCATGGCCCGTGGAGCATGAGTGTCATATGCGAAAAACCAGACCCTCTGTCTGCCTGCCCGTTCTGGCGGAGTGAATTTTCACACTACGGCCCAGAACTCGGCCGAAGAAAACACTGTCCCCCGTGGGAACAGCAGACAGCTGTCGGCTCTCCCGGTCTGACGGAATGCATTATAACGCTTCTCGTCTGACTGACATCCACGTAATACCATCTAGTGCGATACTCAGTTTTGAGAAACAAAACCGGTAAAGTTTAAAAATACTGAAGAAAATATTTTTTGCAACCGAGTGATGCGAAAAATACAGGAAAAACAAGTAAGGAAAGATAATAAAATAAAAGGATGCGCGTGAGAGAATAGGAAGAAGATCTAGGGAATTTAATGACCATAACCTATGTGACAAGCAGACTCTAAAGTATATTTTATGAATCACGACTACATACGCATGATAATGAGTCTACATATCACTAACATTTCGTGAAGATATCCAGTCTGGCCATTACCCTCAGGAGATTAGACAACAGACTTGTTTTTTTCATATGACAGCTATTAACTGTTGATCAACACTACAGAGAGATACTCAAACAGTGAAGGAATATATACATATATCTCGTCAACGTTCTCAGTACGACAACAGTTTTCATCAGAACGTCCTCGGCTTAGAGATACCCCACTCGACATAACGTATGACAACTTGGGACATTTTATGCATACATGTGAATCATCGTATCCATGAGAAGCATTTAGAAACACATGGGCTGTGAAGATTACTCACCATTTTGGTAACACGTATCATATCACATCATCATCATTTCGCTTTACACCAGTTCATTCTTAATTAACTACTACTTAATTAACTGCAATTTTAATATCTCCTCTTTGTGTTTTGTGTGAATCGTCTTTTACCACCATCACGTTCTAACCATTACTAACCCTATATGTGGGGATATTTCATTAATAAACCCAAAAATCGTTTGATCATTATCTAGTTTGTTAATGTATCACTTGTGCTGTCGGTTTTACATATTCACATATAGGAACATTTCTCTAATCAGATGAGGTTGGGGGCTTTTTCTGTTACGGGATCTAAGGGCAGAAGCTAAGGTCGTGGGGAAACAGAACTCTTTCCATAATTAATTAGAAAACACCCTGTCCAGTGGAAAGCATTTGCATTCCCGTCTTCTTGTCCCTATCTCGAATAGGTCTTTATTCTTTCTTAACGAGCCAATTTCTAGAGACGTTCTACCTTATATCTCATAGGCTATTCCTGGCAAAAACTACTGTCGTAGTTGCCCCAATACGCACCACATGACACATAATCAAACTGTTCATGCACTCTGTAATTTGCGCACTTTTCTATTTTCGGGAGAGTACATATAAGAGAAACAATACAATTATTGTCTAAATTTCAACCACAGTTGCACCCCTTAGCTGTGGTTGAAAGTTAATGTACTCTCTCGAAAATAGAAAAGTGCGCAAATGACGGTGTGCATGATGTGACCGACAGACCGACCGACCGACCGACGTACTTACGGCGGGAATTATGGTATTGGATATACTTGTATATATCACATAACATTGAAAGTGGAACGAGTAAAGTTATCAGCTCGAACACATCATTGCAACTTGTTAAATAGTATAATAATGAGCAAGTAACCCGCCAAGACATGACAGGGAAATAAATATATTGTGTTCTGTCTGATGCATGTTCTGATGATGATATATATATATATAGCTTGAAATCTCTCAAGAAGTCTCTGACTAATAGAGTGGGACACTGCTAAACGTCTTGCAACATGACGAACAGATTGACCATCCTGAATCCATGCCATGGCTCGACCACGGTCTACAGTGCTGAGACTTCTCCTTGGTGGCATGGCTAATGCAGTGATCATTTCGACCACTTGTCATACTGATTTATTGCATACCAACGGTGAACACTCTTTACCGATGATCATTTTCCACGTGCATTCAAATTCAACTCACTTTTTAACTTTTTGAACTAATGGGGCGTGTTGCAAAATGGCAATTTTCACGTGCGGGTTAAAGTGACCCAGTTTTTGGACATTTAAAAAAAAATTAACCTAGTGAACACAGAAATGTATACACATTTCTCTGAGCTCAGTTTTAATGACATTTTCACTTGTCTGTACAGTTTGCCAATCAATTACACTGACTAACAAAAAAAACTTTTTTTTTTCTTTCTCTAACATTTCTATGTTTTTCTGGTCAATTTTAATGCGCTGTTTTTAAATCTGCAAACCGTTTTTCTCTATCAGGTCGGGATCTCTAGAAATACGCAATTGAAGTTTTTTAACAACGCATACAGTATTACAACATCATTCGTACAAGAATTATAACAGTTATGTAGGCTTGAATTTCTTTGCAGTCGACTTTCGTCGGTGAATGGCATGTGGTACATCGCGATGAAGCATCCAACAATAATCGGCAAGCATGGTCACACTCCACCGTCCTTGATAACGTGACTCCATTACGGCGATATCTTGATGGAATCGTTCTCCATGTTCATCGCGCTGACTTCGCCAAGGTTGTCAGGGAAAAAGTCAAGATGCGAATCGAGCAAATGGATTTTGAGGGACATGTTACAGCCCATAATTCTGTATGCATCTATGCACTGCTTAACAATATGCAACATAGTCGACAGATTTGTGATTTCCCAGAAAGTTATCGACGATCGATTTGAATGCCATCCATGCGCGAAGTTCACTACCATGTAACAAGTTCTCGAATTGTTTGTCTGCAATAACTTTCCTAATCTGAGGTCCTACAAAGATACCTTCCTTTATCTTTGCATCGCTAACTTGCGGAAACTTTTCTCGAAGATAAGTGAAAGCTTTGCTCGTTTTATCTAACGCTTTTACAAAATTGTTCATGAGCCCCAACTTTATATGTAACAGTGGTAAAATGAAGCTGTCTTTGTTAACTAAAGGCTCGTGTATTACATTTTTATGCCCGAGCTGCATACGATCCCGGATAGGCCACACCTTTCTTGCATAATGTTCCTGTCTGTTGCGGCTGTCCCATTCACATCGGAAGCAACAAAATTTAGTATACCCAGTCTGCATGCCCGTGAGAATTGCAATGACCTTTAGGTCTCCACAAATCCGCCATTGGTAGTCATTGTACTTTATTTTTTTCCAAACGTATAGCCATATTGTCATAAGTTTCTTTCATATGAACAGAGTAGGCGACTGGAATTGATGAAAATAAATTTCTGTTATGCAATAACACGGCTTTTAGACTAGTCTTGGAAGAATCGATGAAAAATCGCCATTCGTTGACTATGTGCTCATGACCGTTTACATCTTTGCAATAGCAAATGTCATCATCCATCTCAAAGTATTGAACAAGTTCTCTGTGTCTATGACGAAATTTAGATATCGGAGTATTGGGCGCTAAAAGATTCCATTCTTTGAGTCGCGAACCGAGTAATTCCGCTTGTCCTTTGGTAAGAGCGAGATCACGTATTAGATCTGAAAGTTCTGAATGGTTAATTAAGTAAACACCATCATTCACCGGTATGTAATCTGAGTCAGAATTAGTTTCTAAAGCAGGTAAACTATCACTTTCTGATGGTTCATTCACGTCCAACGGATATTGTTCTGGTGGTACTTGGATCGGACACGTGATTGGATCATGAGGCACTGGTTTCGAAACCAATTCAATATTTGAATAAACCATAGACTTTCTAGTTTTAAAAGTGAAACCATGGATATTTGTCAAGCAGAAGTAACAATCAGTAGTGTGATTTGTATGTTCACGCCATATTAATGGCACTCCAAAAGGCATCGACTTATGCTTCGGCGATTTTCGTAACCAACCTGCCAATGTATCGAACAAACTGCATTTGGCTTTCAAGATTTATTTGCATCATCAACTTTCAAATAGAAATAAAGTTCGTATGCTTTCTTTAGTAATGGTGTAAAGTTTTTCTGGTCAACACGATCGGTAAAATATCCGCACACGTAACAGAACAGATCAGCCGAATTTCTACAACTTCTAGAAGCCATATTTTGCTCAGAATTATTTCAAAATACAGTAACTATTAGAAAAATCGCGTAACATATGTCATGCATCTTTTAGCAGTATAAAAAGTAGAATTATGTTGCTTTTTATTAATTTTTAATAAGTTATAAAGTAAAAATGAAATGGAGCAAATAACGGTTTCCCAAAAATATATTTATTCACAAATATCTTAAGAACCTGACGTGATAGAGATAAACGGATTTCAGATTTGAAATCAGCGCAAGAAACTGACCTAAGAACACTTATTCTTATATAAGAAAGAAAAATGTTGTTTGTCAGTGTTATATAAACCTTGTCTAAACTGAATGGTGGCCCTTAACGTTTGTCCAGTAGTAGTAGTAGTAGTAGTAGTAGTAGTAGTAGTAGTAGTAGTAGTAGTAGTAGTAGTAGTAGTAGTAGTAGTAGTAGTAGTAGTAGTAGTAGTAGTAGTAGTAGTAGGCAGGCGTGCGTGCGTGCGTGCGTGCGTGCGTGCGTGCGTGCGTGCGTGCGTGCGTGCGTGCGTGCGTGCGTGCGTGCGTGCGTGCGTGCGTGCGTGCGTGCGTGCGTGCGTGCGTTTTTTCTCAAGATTATCTTCCTTCCCTTTTTTCACACAAGAACTTACGTACACAAATACTCACGTCATTGTGATAACGTTAAGCTACCGAATAATCGCCCTTTTAATAAGCTGTTTATTCACTTTGCATTTCGAGAAACAAGGGAATTAAACGTCATGCTGTGACATTGTTTATTGTGTTATCCACAGTGCCACGAGAAATCTCAAATAGCAAATGAGATTGGGAAAATATTCGTAATGTGAGATTATTTCCTCAAACAAAAATTAATCAACTGATAGAAACTGTTGCATTTTAAACTCGATAACAATTTTCTTGCTTTAATTTTTTTTTTTTAAGAGCAATATCTTCTCAAATATTTTGAAAGTAATTTTGTTTCATTTTTTGTGTTCTTTGTCTTGCCACTGTAGTTTTCCGTCCCCAGGTGTCACTCTGAACGTAAT